>CM023451.1:197685593-197926625 GCA_013339765.2 Haemaphysalis longicornis | reverse complement strand
TCGCACGGTTGAAGAAAACTGGATTTTTTGAAAGATGCTTTAACTAGTCTCATCAGCAGCTTTGTCCCTATAAGAAGTATAAAAACAAACAATAACACTCCTTGGTTTAACCGACCGCTTCACTGCCTTAACAATAAAAAGAAAAGGCTTTACAGATTAGCTGATAAAGACCGACTTTCGACATCCTGGCTTAAGTACAAGAAATGTGAAAAAGAATACCAGTCCTTATTAAAATCCACCCGGCGTAATTTTTTTAATCATGACTTGTCTTCCTTCCTTCTGAATAACCCCCGAAAATTCTGGCGTGTAATTAATCCAAGACACAATCCCGATATCATCCTTACCGATTCTAATGGTGCAACGATCCCAGAATCTGAGTGTGCACAACTCTTAAACGACGCCTTTGCATCAGTGTTTACTCGGGAAGATGCCTGTATGTCCCTTCCTTTAACTTCTAATATATCACCAGATAGTCCTATGGCAGAAATTGTAATTGAAGAAGCCGGTATTTACTTGCTATTAAACAAATTAAAAATTTCCTCGGCATCCGATTATGTGGGATTCAACAACAAACTTCCTAAAAATATATCACGCAGCATGTCTGTAATTTTAACGGCGCTTTTTTCACAGTCATTATTTCATAGTTAAATTCCTGATGACTGGCGCATTGCTAAAGTGGTCCCAATTTTCAAATCAGGCGATCGCACATCACCGTTAAACTACCGGCCATTTCATTAACTAATACAATCTGCAAACAATTAGAACATATCATAGATTCCCAAATCATTCGATACCTTGAAGAACACAACATTATTTACAAATATCAGCACGGTTTTCGCAGGGGTTACTCATGTGACACACAGCTCGCCGGTTTTACTCATGACTTACACTCATGTCTTGACGCCAGTAATCAGGTTGACGCCATTTTTTTTATTGTTCTAAGGCTTTCAATTGTGTTCCTCACCACCGACTTCTACTCAAACTAAGACGTCTTAATATTCCCTCTAACGTTCTTGCATGGATAACAAATTTTCTATTCTCCCGAACTCAGTTTACATCCGTTAATAGCTCAAATTCGACTATGGTGCAGGTGATGTCTGGGGTACCCCAGGGCAGTGTGCTTGGCCCTTTGCTCTTTCTTGTTTATATTAATGACTTACCTAACGGTCTAACATCTAGAGTAAGGCTCTTTGCCGATGATAGCGTAATATATCGTAAGATTTCAAATGACGCTGACCGCCAGGCTCTTCAGACTGACCTTGACACAATAAACGCATGGTGTTCTGATTGGCTAATGACTCTTAACATTTCTAAAACAAAGCGCATGTCATTCACCCGTTCCTCTTCTAGAATTTCAACTACGTATTTGCTAAATAACACTACAGTAGAACTAGTTCCTGCTTATAAGTACCTTGGAGTGCATTTTCAATCGAACTTAACATGGCATAACCATATAAATCAGACGCTCGCATCTGCCAATCGTACACTAGGCGTAATAAAACATAACCTAAAGCAGGCACCATCTCTCATTAGAAAACTGCTCGCATACCTCACTCTTATCCGCCCTAAAATAGAATATGCATCGGTGATTCGGGATCCAAGTCAAGATTACATAATACGCGACATTGAATCCCTGCAAACCCGTGCTGCTCGTTTTATTTTTTCGGATTATTCACCAGTCGCAAGTGTCACTGCCCTAAATAACCGGGCCGAGTTGGTTTCATTATCGCTTCGCCGCCAACATGCTCGCTTAACACTTTTTCATAAATTGTATCACCATGAGCGCCTTCACGACGACTTCTTTCACACACCCGCTGTTACATTTCCACGGCGCGATCATTCTTGCAAAGTTAAGCGTATCACTTGCCATTCATCTGCGTTCGCCCATGTCATTCATTCCACGCACAATAGTAGAATGGAATAACCTACCACACCACATCGCCACTGAAGCTAACATAACAAAATTTCAAGACTTGCTTAAGGAATGAAGCGACCTGATCTTTGCTTGTTTTCATATGCTTTCCTCCTTTTTTGTAGTAATGTGACATTGTAGTTATGTGTTTTGTGGTTATGGATTCGAGAAGATGTTATTGCTTGCGTTTTTCTATACTTACAATTTGATTTTGTAAGCACACATTCATGTTTTGTTTGTTTGATGTATCTGAATGCCCCCCGACCCCCTATGTAATACCCTCCTGCGGAGGGCCTTTAGGGGTACCTGAATAAGTAAATAAAATAAATAAATGAACCAAACTTGTATTTTCTCTTCATGGCTCCTTTAAGCATCACGGTTGGACAATGTTCATATTTCAGAATCGGCGTCCTGAGTTTAGTCATGCTGGAGGTCGCCGGCGATGTGTTGCTGGAATCCAGACGACAAATTCCATTTTTAAATGATCCGGCATATTTATTACGAGACGTGGAGAAGGAGTACTTCTTTATTCCGAAATAGCAGCGTTAGCTGACATTCTGCTACCTCCTTTTACCCCCCCCCCCCCCCCTTCTCTTCTGAACCTTGTTCGCTGTGCCGGCCCTTGCAGAACTGAATTTCGTGACTGCGGCCCGCTCACTGATGTGAGTTTGAGACCCCTGCTTTCGAACAATCTGAATGCTTCCAAATCAACAACAGCAGGACTGGACAGTGCCAAATGAAATAAGTAAAAGCAATAGGGCAACAATGTTACAGTTTCACCACTATATTTTCCGGGAAGCTTCGACCCTCTCTAAGCATGCCAGCTGTAGGACCCCGTTTTATACAGGGTCCTAGCTGAAGGACAAGCTGAAGGACAGCACTGAACACCTTGACCAAATAGACGAAGGACTGTACGGCTAATCAAAATAATTTTATTGGGGCACAACAGAGCCAAAGCTGTACAACCGGTTCAAGAGCCTCTTGATATGTTTCACGCTCAAGACCGAAATCTTAGACTTGGATAAATGCAACCGCACTAATCGAACTAATATAATAAATACAACTGGGCCTTGTGATCAAAACACGACAATCTTGGCTCTAGTAAAAGCGGGATGCCCAGGTCTCACTGAATAGCGAATACTGACCCTTTCAATATGAGCACGTTTTCAAGCCTGTCTTTGTATTTCAGCTTACATACGTTAGCAGCGACACCCATATCCTCCCAATACAGAAATAACAATTTGCGTCGTTGGGGAACATCCTGAAATCCACATTATTATTCCAATACCTTTTTCCGCCCAGTTTTTTTTTAAATCTACGAGACAGCAATCCACTCCGCAAGTTACGAGCCTATTGAATACAATGGGCCTCCATCAGAAGAAAACACCCCACAAGCATGTACTCTGGACCTGCCTGAAAAAAATGTGCATCAACCTATTGTACACCCAAGGCAGGTCCATCTTGTGAATTGGCTTAAAACAATCCAGCAGGATTCCTAAGTCGCATGCTCCGCTAAAAAATGCCAAGTGTAGTCCCTCTTTCCTCGAATAATTATTGCATCTGGCTGAAAAAAATGCACAATGCCACTTGCCAATGATGCAAAAGCATTGCGCTAAAAAAGTCTTCCAAAAGCATTGTCTGTACTGTAAAACGACTACCGATTGCTGAGAATGAAGCTCTAATCAATTTTCATTACACGACAAGAAAAATTGTTGCCATTGTTGCAGTCATTGCGGCAAAGACTAAAACAGTTATTCAAGGTGAAGCCAATTAATGATGATACCAATCATACTGGGAACACACCCCCGCCTGCAGACAAAACAGGATATTCTTGCAGTCACACACACAACAAATAGATTTAGTTTTTTGCACTTTTTTGCTTTAAAGGGTGTAAAGGGCGTTGGGAGGCCATCACACCCTTTTTCTTGAATCACAACACCATCTACTCTCACCACTGGCAGCAGCGGCAGCGTTGAAGACACGTCGCTGAACTTTTCCTTCAAATTTTTGCAGGTTGGTGTGTATACCTTTGTCCTGTACTCAAAACATGTTAATTTTTTCGCTCGCTGCTGCTGCTTCCACTTGCTGTCCACGTGCCGTTTTGTTTGTAACTCGGTCCCTACGCCCTAGCTAAGAAATAGTCATGGGAGAACCGGACACCATATGTCACAAGTGTTCGGATGATATTGATGTGAACAACTGTTTCTTACAGTGTAGCGAATGCTCGTGTGCATACCACTTAGGGGCCTGTTGTGGGCTTTCCGAGGCGACTTACAAGTCGAAAGGAGAAGAATACAGAAGGTCCTGGAGATGTCCTGACTGTCGAGAGCCTAAATCAAGTGCACCTGGTAGTAACGAAACTGAAGGCCTCCCAATTGCTGTCTTGCTCTTCGAAATAAACAGAAAACTCGATTATTGCTTCCCCTGAAGGAAACTGTAAACGACATAGAAGCGTCTATCAAGCATGTGTACGAACAGTATGACAAGGTCGTCGCAGATGTTACTAAGAACAGCAATGAAATAAAAAACATCAAAACGAGACTCTCGAAGCTTGAGGAAACAAAAGCAGATGTGGAACTTCAAAGAGTAACTGAAGCAATCAATGAACTAGAATACCAGAGCCGCAAGCTAAATGTAGAAATACATGGCCTGCCAGTGAAAAACGATGAATGCCTGATGACCACGATGAATGAAATTGCATCTAAACTGAACCTTCCGCTGCTCACTGAATAATCTGTTACTGGCCTTCACAGGCTACCGTGAAAACCTGATAAGGTTCCCGGTGTTAGCATTCGTTTTTCTTGCCTGTCAGCAAAGGAGCGGTGGTTTGCCAAACGAAAGGATCTACCGACAGCGCAGCCCGGCCTTTTCATGATGGAAAATCTATCAGCGTACAACTGGGCCTTGCTAAAGAATGCAAAGGATTGGGCTCTCGACAATCAGTTCTCCTACGCATGGCACAGAAATGGAAAAGTGTTTGTCAAGAAATGTGAAGGCGCACGATGTCAACTGGTCAAACGTGTCAACTGGTCAAACGTGTTTCCGACTTGGACCGACTGAAATGATGATCATGTCAGCAGTCAGTAATTGTACATGTTTACGATGTCTTGCCTAGAGTGGGTAGATCCGTCTTGTTTTTTTTAATTTTGTTGGCCCAGAACACAAGCGAGCCACCCGATGCTTTCATCTAAATTGTCAATTGGCAAAAAATAAATATGATGACCTAGATCTGTTCTTTAGTAGTCTGAGCTTCCATTTTGATTTTATCATGTTATCAGAAACGTGGTATGGTGAAAACACGTCGCCCTGGAAATTACCTAGTTACCAATGTTTCAATCAAGATAGGACGGCGTCAAAGGGAGGAGGTATCAACCGACTGGTCCGTGAAGTTTTTAATGTAAGTCGTATTGATGAGCTTAGACGTGTTACGGATGATTACGAAGTTTTGTCTGTTCTCCATGCACGCACGGTGTACTCTGTCTTTTATCATCCGCCTAAGGGAAGGACTGAATCTTTATTGTTGTTCCTTGAGCAGTTCTTGTCTCATATTTCTGACCTAAACTACAATGTGGTATGGGGTGGAGCCGAAACTTCAACAAGGCGTGATCTAGAAACACTACTCCAAACGTTTGGCTGTAGAAACGTAATATCAGCACCCACAAGAGTAACATGCAATACGGAAACAACCATCGACCTGTTTATAACTAATTTTTTTCCAAGCATTATAAAAGCAGGTGTCCTTGCTCATACTGTGAGCGACCATACGCCAATTTTTCTTAGTGTAACACGCCGACCGCCTCAGACGAAAGGGAACAGGCCTATGATGCAATCGATAACACCTAATAGTCTTGAAACGTTTAGCTTTTATCTCTCTTTTACCGACTGGCAAAGTGGTTATGAATCCCACGAACCTGACACTGCGTATGAAATGTTCCTGGACAAATTTTGTGCACTTTATGTGAAGCATTTTCCACCACGTCCTGTCCGAAACCCCTCTTCAAAAATTAGAAAACCAAGGATTACACAGCAACGGTATTTAAAGATAAAACATAAACAAGCACTCTATAAAAAATTTTGCAAAACACGGGACAAGGCAGATTTTACTACATTCCAGCGTTTTCGTAACCAGTTAAACAACGAACTACGTCATGCCAAAACTCGCTATAACGAGGACTACTTCGCCTCCTGTGCAAATGATAGCAAGCAGCTATGGAAAAAAGTAAATTCCTTACTAAATCGAACGCCAAATAGCCAACCAATCACATTTATCAACAAAAATGGCCTCGAAATTTCTGGTCAGTTACTACCTGACACGCTTAATGATCACTTTACCGAAAACAACGATTCTGTTACTAGCATGAATGCCTGTCGCTATATTACTGCCGATTGCCCTGAAACCATATTTTTACGTCCGGCAGATGTTCAAGAATTGACGACTCTCTTTTCTCAATTAAGCAACAGCTCAGCCTGTGATGCTGATAACCTGCAAATTAAGCCCATTAAATATGTGTTTGACATAATTGCACCTATATTAACGCATATATATAACCTTTCTCTCTCCACAGGTGTTTTCCCACTCAAAATGCAAAAAGCGAAAGTACTGGCAGTGTTCAAAAAGGGCGAGAGAACAAAGTTGTCGAACTACAGACCGATATCTATCTTACCGGTATTCTCCAAAGGTCTTGAAAAAATTATTTTTTGTCGCCTTTCAGATTTCTTTGAAAGTAAAAATATAATCACACATAACCAGTTTGCTTTCCGTAAGCACCTGTCAACTCAGTCTGCCCTCCTTGATTTAAAAGAATCTATCTTAAAAAACCTAGAAGAACGCTTATTAACGCTTGGTGTTTTCCTAGACCTAAGCAAGGCATTTGATTCCATTAGTCATTCACTGCCGCTCAAAAGGCTATCTTGTTATGGTGTTTGCGGTGTTGCCTTAAAACGTATCACTTCATATTTAGCAAATAGAACCCAGTATGTACAGTTAGACACCCCCTCCAAAATTAAATCGGTAAAAATTGGCGTTCCTCAAGGAAGTATATTAGGCCCTCTTCTTTTTAACATATACATCAATGACATAGTAAATGTAGATTATGACACTAAATACGTTATTTATGCTGATGATACTACTCTGCTATTTAAATCTAACAAAGTGAGGACCCTAATACGAAATGCTAACTCGGTGTTAAAAAGCATCCATGAATGGTGTGTTGAAAATGGCCTTAAAATAAACACAGGCAAAACTAAAGCAGTACTATTCCATGCAAAAAACAAAAACATCACAATTGAAGCAGATATAACTTTGGCCTCCTCAAAAATTGAAATCGTGAGTTCAATGAAAACATTAGGCGCTTGGTTTGATGAACATATGACCTGGAGTCATCATGTACACTGTCTTGCTGGAAAACTTTCCCAAATCGTAGGTACATTTTTTCGCCTTAGGTACCTCCCTCGCAAAATCAAATTACTGATTTACAATGCCTTATTTTTTAGTTCACTAAGTTACTGCAACCTTGTATGGGGCACAACATCAGCAACAAACTTAAATTGTCTCTTCCTACTTCAGAAAAAAGCAATTCGAATAATTTGCAATAAGCCGTACGATTTTCCTACAGAACAGCTTTTCAGTGAGCTCAGGTTATTAGAACTTGTACACTTATTTTTTTTATCGCTTAGAATTACTATACAATAGGGAACAAAAGAATAATCTAAACTATATTTGTAATATAGCTTCTCTTCGGCGTCATATTATTTGCTACAACACACGATCTCCTGATTTCTGGCAAATACCCCAATCAAGAACTAACTATGGTGTACAAATGCTACGCCACACATTACCAACCTTGTTAAATTGTCTTATTGATCAAAACGTGAATCCTGGATCCCAATCAAACCTACTGGCATTTTACCTTCAGCAGTGATGTATACTTCGTCTGTGATTGTATTTCTTCCTAGGTATTTTTTGATATCTTATTTCTCCCACGTTTTTCCTGTTGCTATGTGGGGACAAGGGTGTAAATTTTTTTTAAACTACAATATACTGGTTTATCTTGTTTGTATTTTATTTCTGTGGTGACAAAGATGTCAATTTGTTTTGATAACATTGTACTGGTGGTTTCTTGTTTGAATTTGTATTTTTACTTTTTTTTCTCTTTTTCTTTTCTGATTTTTTCTTTCGTTCTTTCTTTTTTCGTCCCGCTATCTTGCTGCCCTGTGTGTCTACCGGGCTTTTGGGCTGGTCAAGTTGCCTACGAGCAACTTTTTCCCAAATCGTCCGTCGTACTGCTTTTGTAAGCTTTACGAGAAAATAAAGTCATTCATTCATTCTATACACGTAGCTCTACACTTTTTTTGTGTGGAAAAAAGGGTGTTGACCAGCTTTTACACCCTCGGTTTTTGATAGGGTGTTGAAAGGGTGTGAAAGAGGTGTCCAGCTGCTGATTAACTAAGGCCACTTATACATATATATTTGCACTGCGAAGTAAAAGATATCCCCTTATAACCTTCTCCCCACCTCCTCAGAAATGTTCAAAAGCAAAATAAAAAAACTGTTCGTCTGCAATGATCCCTCGTTTCCATAAGGCGGTGAGCCTCGTTCCCGAAGTTTAGCTTTGGCAAGTGAAACGTCAATTTGAAATTTTAAAATAAAAATACTACATATACGCACGAACCTTGCTTAGGCCCATATTGCCTAATAAAGGGGTAGTATAGCAAGACTGGGCGGAAGAGCTGGTGGGCAGCTGGGGGTCGACCTAGCCTCTTTTGGTGTTGCGAAGTGTTGCTAGGTTTCGCTAGTCTTTGCTAAGTTTTGTTGGATTTAGCGGTGTTCTTGCTAAGCTAGGCTAAGCGCTGAGTGGGGAGGCCAACTTTAGCCGGATTTTACAACGCTGTAACGGTGTCCCCCACACTGACAGCGGATCCGAGGGGGAAACAAGCTAGGCAGACCTCCAGCTCCGCTGTAGCTTAGTGCAAGCTGCGCCAAATTATGCGTTTTAGTATCCCAAAAGGACTAGTACAGTTAACGTGGTGCGCATATCAAGAGGTGCGCATATGCATGCGCCCCTTGTGTGAACAATCGAACATACTCGAAAGTCGGCTTCACTGTTATGATACCCTATCTGTGGTGGTGCGCCCTTTACAGGCAGCGCAGTTCTTTTGCCATTTTTAAGGCCATCGAACCTAGCTTAAGCTTAAAGGAGCCATGAAGAGAAAATACAACTTCGTTTAATTTGAAAGAACTAGGATTCAGTATCTCACTCAGATCCATTGCAGCCACAAAAGATGTTTTTAACGAAAAAAAAGCAAGAAGTATGTCAAACTTCCAAATTTTGCGCCACAGTGACGTGTTATGAGCAAGAATGACGTCATAGGGGCCAACAATAAAACATAATTTTCAGTGCGCTAACTGCATCTTAGCATTCAAGTGATGTGGTCAAATGGAACTAGAGGCCCCATTACAGACGTCCAGTCATGTGTCGTCGCGACAGCTCAGTTAGCCGGCCGCCAATCGCACAAGCAAGGTTCCGTGACATCATAGAAAAGTGGCAGGAAATTGGCTAGGGGGTCGCGACTGTTGCACACGTTTTCTTTAATATCTCCTTTATTTGTTCGAAGATTGCGATGATATTGGTATCATTTTTATCGGGACTAAGCAGTCTTTATAATAAACCCAACTTGTATTTTGTCTTCATGGCTCCTTTAAACAGCTCCGCTGGTAATAAATTATGCCAATTCATATTTCTTGAAACATAGATACGAAACATCCCTCCGCTTGTCGAAAATGTTCAGTGCACCCCAGTAAATTGGTATAAACTTCCTCCGAAGTTGGCGGCCTTTCACATTCTTTTTCTTAATTTCCAACACCCTAATTTGTAACTTTACGACCTTGAGAGAAAAAGGGCGTGTAAATAATGAACACCCTCTTTGTTGGGTGTTCAAAGGTGTGAATGGATTAAGAGCCTTTTTGCCCGGAATGGAATTGGAATAATGTAACCAAAAATTTATGACTTATTGAACATAAGCACCTCCCAATTTAGACGGTTTTGCAAATACGTATGCACACATTTAAATGCATCATTCCAAATTCAGCACTTGAATATCGGATTTCAGCGACAAGCCCACCGACTCTATCCGAGGGCTTTCCTCTGCTGTGTATGAAGCAAGAACGGCACATTTCTTTCTAAGTATGTACAGCCTCCCAAATTTTTAATAATATAGCGGGAGCGACGACCGATCGGGATGTCAGCACCTTGTCACGGCTTTCAGCAGCGAAATAGGCGAGAGTACGCGCACGCGCATAAGTTGTTCTATCTGCTTTATAAGTTTCGTCTGCTACGCTGTATTCTTGAGGGTGGCTTACCCCCTGCCACTGCACCTGAATTACTTTGTTCGCGAGAAACCGTGGTTGTCTGAAGCGCATGCGCATACAAAATGCGCGTTTGATTTGTATTTCGGATCACTTTTCCCGCACAGTGTGACGAATGTAATGCGGCCTATTACGAAACCCCCTAACGAAAGGACTTTCGATGAACGGGCCGTGATCGGCTCCCTCGTCGGTTTATTCCACTCCTTTCAGGAGGCCACCTGGTTCTTGCTGCGGCAGGAAACACAAACAAATGCACTATCCCGCTAACGCAAAAAAAAAATCCCTGCGCATTGGTTCGCACATACAAAGAAACGAGCCCACTCGTCACAAGCCCACTCGTCAACGGAAAACTCGCATAGGCCAACTGGTCACACCGGCCTTTTCGTACAGGCCATCTCGAGACAGGAACTCTCGTTCAAGGCGCCTTTGCGTCGCATGGATTTCGTCGCACCGCGGCCGGGTTGGAAGCCCTGACCGGAAGTGGCGTTGAAAGTCGGTGTGAGGCTGTTTCTACAATGTAAATGTTACGGCTGTTTACGTTGGGAGGTCTGTGCGACTAGCAGGTGTGGTCAAGAGCTGTTGTATTGTGGGGAAGGGGGAGCGGGGGAGAGGCCAGCGCGACCTGCACTTTTCAAGTGCTGATCGTCAGGGGTGTTGAGATGGTCGTATTTTCGCGCGTATAACCACTACAACCCGCACCCCCGCTTTCAGTCTGCGAATAAAAAAATAACAATTGGCGAAGCTTGCACTAACTCCCGCAAGGATTGAACCATAGCTAAATTGGAGGATTTTGTTCTATGTAAACACTGAAGGGCACACCACACGCATTGCATTAGGTTTTGAAATTGTTTATTTGATGATTTCATCGATTCTGCGTGTTTAACACCGCTGGACGCTACGCAGGCGATGACTGGCGGCCGTAGTGGAGGGCCTCCGAATTCATTTGATCACCTGGGGATCTTCAATGTGCGTGCACCGAAATATCGAAGATACGGGCGTTTTCGCATTTCACCTCCATCCAGAAGCGGCCGCTGCAATCGAACCTGCCTGCTTGGGCTCAACAGCAAAACGTCATATCCGTTGAGCTTTGTTTCGTTTTTCTGCATGATGTTTAATACAAATTCGAATGCAATTACCATTGTAATATAATTAAACTCGGTATGACGGCATAATTTACCTAATTCCTACGTCAAAAACTCTGAAAGCACACTCGATCGCCTACATCATTTTTAAATGGATGACGTTATAGCAGGCATAAACATCGCTTTAACGTTCCAAAACAAGCTCTGCGAGTTTTCCGTGTGACGAATATTCCGGTGATACGAAATTCCTCGTAGAAATGCCCTGTGACGAGTTGGCATTCCTGAACCAGTTTATATAGTGACGAGGGCCTATGGAATGGACTTGTGAGAGCTGACGACCTACGGACCCTGAACGGATTTGGTGAAACAACAAGGTGCTCGAGCGGTGAGTTCCAAACCACCAGATCCGGAGTTTCTGTTCCCATTAAAAATTATACTTCTAACCATACTCACGACCGCTCCATATGTAAACTGCTTAAAAGGAATATAATGTCTTCTTCAACCATACTTTTGCAGCACAAAATAGAACATGCCGTCACGTTAGCAAACAAATTCACGCTTAAACAATAGTAAAATGTTTCAATCAGAACTCGTAAAAACATGCTGACCATGCTGCTGCAACACAAAGATAGCAGCGCCATCGCCGTTTTTTGTATATTAATGACGTATTGGTGCGTTTGTGCTCCCATTGGCACTATAGTGTTTTAAAGAATGCCTCCTTCCGTGCCATAGGAAGCAAGAAAGTGCGCCGTAGATTATGTCTGGCCGGAAAGTCCCAGCAGCACATCGCTTTCGCATCGGGGACAACCCAGGCTACCGCGAGTAGAAAAGATAGAGCGTTTCATGATGAAGGCCGCTTAGCTGACGCGGCTCGGAAATCTTCAGCGAAAAACAAGTGAAGAAGAGGACTGATCCATTGTTGTTTTCGCCAGTGCGGAACCCTTCTTCACAGCAGGCTGAATAAGAAAGGCGACAGGGTTAGATGTGAGCGATGAACTAGTTGCGGTCGATTTTGGGAAGCCTGCTTACGAAATCAAGATGCTGCACAGAAGCTCCTACTGTCTGCAGTCGACAAAGCCAAAAGGCTGGAATTTGCTCGCCATCATCTCACCCGGACCGTTGGTGACTGTCAACATGTCGCATTCACCGATGAGCAGACGGTATGCACACAGTGGCACCAAAAGCAAAACGTATACCGGACAGCATTGATGATGATAGTGATTTTTATCTTTCTGTATGCTTGTTTTTATTAGATTGGGCAGATATTTATATATTTCCTTTGGTATAGTTGCCTTTTAACCACGAACAATGTGAAACGCGTTGACTGTTTTGATGCTCTCAGCAAAAGTAATTTTTTTTCTCTAGGTGTGATCAGCGCTACGTTAAGGAGGTGAGGGCAAGCGGCCGTAGGAGCGTTAATGTGTGGGGAGTCATTACCAAGGACGCACTGGGTCCGCTCTGTCGCATATCGGGCCGTTTCTGTGCTGACAGCAACATCGACAATATTAAGTTTGAACTTGCTTCCACACTTGCCTCGCGGTCCCTTCCGGGCTGGGTTCTTCTACTTACAGCCAGCACGACCTTTCTCCTTTCCACACTGCTCGTGCTGTAAAAACACACCTGGAACAACTTGGCATCATGGCGTTGTCTTGACCGCCACAAGGGGCAGAACTAAACATAACAGGAAATGCGTGAGGCACCCTGAAATCTATTCTGTCGCAGATAAACCTCCACCATGCATCCGCCGATCAGGTGTGGGATGCCGTGAAGGAAACGTGGGACACTCTGAAGAACGATCCTGAGCTTGCGCCTGCACTGTATAACTCCCTGCCAAGGCGCATCGGTGGTGTGGCCGAGCCGGATGGAGCATTCCAGCGCTACCAACTTTGCAGTTTGTTGTGTCAAAACCTGCGCGAAAATCGCTAAAAGAGATAAGGCAAAAACAACTTGCCTCTAACATACACATTTGCGCGCTTCAATTCTTTAATAAAACGCGAATAAAATACTAGCAGGCTTCACGTTCTACCGGGTTTATTTCGTTAACGCAGATACTTGCATGTCTATATCTTTTTACGTACGCAATAGGAGGTAACTGAGATGAATAAATATATGGAGAGTAAAAAATAAGTAACTTGTGCCCAACGCCTTTTAGCTACCTCTGGCGGTAGCAAAACGGCCTTGCAGGATAAAAAAATAAAAAAAGACGGGGTGTGTTGCCCTATGGAGAAAAGCGTGGCAGACGACGCTCACACAACATGTAGCTCTATGCGTGTGCGTGTAGTCTGGCGTATTTTACCGGTGAACACCATGATAAGGCCCTGACATGCCGGTTGGTTGTCACTCCCGCTATATTAAAACCTTGGGAGGCTGTCCTAGCGTTCCCCATGCATCCCGTTGGCTATCGTGCTCAATTCATTCGTGGTCAGTGTGTGATTTGTCCGTGCTGAATTTGTCTGTATGTCATGCTGTGCGCTCAGCCAATCCACATTGCCACGCACAGCTGCGCGGCCCATATTCTTACTTTAGGGTGTTAAGTAACCTTACTCTCTTTTTCAGGGTTTTCACAAGACCACCTTTGTTTATCCTTAAACCCTATTGGGGCTAAAATACCTTTTAAAGGTTTGCGCGATGCGACCAGATTTTTACACCGCTTTTGGCCAAAAAGGGTGCAAAAAGTTTTGCGTGACCTCTAGATTACACCAATAAATAGTTGCCACTGTCGCGGCAGATGCGGTAAAAAAATTGGCTACAGTCCACGCTGAGAACGTGGTTGGAAAGCAAAGCTTTAAACGACACCCACAACAATTGCCCATGCGATGTCACTTGAATTCACACGTGGCTCTACAAAAAGGGAAACCAGAGATTCTGCCAGTCGTTACTTGGAATTCCCGGGGGCGCTGCCCGAACGCAGCAGCAGCATCGGCCACGGCCGGGCTAGACCGACGGACGCCGCCGCTGTAGCCCGGCCGTGAGTCGGGAAAGAGAAAACAGGGAGGGGCGTCTTTCGAAGGGTGAGAGAGCGGAGCCTAGCCATCCTAATTTGCTAGCTCGGGGCTACACCACTGCGCGACACAAGCGCAGACACCGAAACAATTCGGCATGGGAGCTTAGTGATTCCCATTTATACCGATTTAAATTAGTTACTTCATAGGTTTAAGAATTGCGAGAAAGCTAAGGGAACATAATTCCCATTTATCCGAACCTGTTGCTACTTTCGCCTTTTGTAATGCCTCCTAAAACACAAACGAATTGATAATCCCAATTTAGAAAACGCAGCCCCATTCGTAGGAAGCAGTTCGCAAAAGGTGGCGTTTTTCTCTAGCGGACAGATGTCTGCATACCCGCCGTGGTGCCTCGGTGGCTGAGCCGTTGTGCAGCTGATCACGAGGTCACGGGTTCGATTCCCGGCCGCGGCGGCCACTTTTCTGATGGAGGCGAAATGCAAAAACACCCGTGTTGTACGAGATTTCGGCGCACGTTAAAGATGCCCACGTGGTCAAAATTAATCCGGAGCGCTGCACTACGGCGCGCCTCATCAACTGCGTTGCGCCGGTGTGTTAAACCCTACAGTCACTCAATCAATCAATCAATCAATCAATCAATAATCAAATCAATCAATCAATCAATCAATCAATCAATCAATCAATCAATCAATTAATCGATCGGATGTCTGTATGGGGTTTGTACATTTTGTTTTCCCACCTTGCAAACCAATCCTTAATGTGCGACCACTTAATTCTATCGGGTACGGGTTACCCTGGAGGTGCTGTCGAACAAGGTAGTAAAGCCGTGCGGAGGCACCGCGCAATGGACGCGAAGCTGCACCAAAACAGGCCCCAAACAACCACCGTTAAACAGACGACGAAGTCGTATCGCTGCGCCCGCCGCAGGCGAGCAGGCACTCCCGCGCGGGGAACGCGGGGTAAATTCGCGGCGCCATCTCTAGTGCGCTCGGTGAGTACACCCCCTGCCCCTTGCCCCCCCCCTCCCTCCTTTCGCCGCCACCTCCGACGCGTTAAGAGTGTATTGTCCCGCACACCACGAAAGAACCGCTGGCTGGTAAAGCTAGAAAGCTTCGCTTTAATAGTCATGGCGGCACTTAGCACTGCGCAAAGCACAGCACACCAGGATGTGTCCTTGCTCGCGTCATGATAAACCATGGTCGAAACGTTTCAAAATGGGCTGCGCACGAACCCACCCGTACAACGCATCGGCGGGAGACCCTGGCTGTAGTTGTAGCGGTACCGAGTACTCACATGGACGCTCACAGTGCACAAATGGCGGTATCGATTTCTTCAAACATATTCACGCACCCACAAAAACGACGACAGGCCACCTGTCACCAAAATAAACATGGGGTTATGATTGCGTCCTGATGTTGCGGCCTGGATTTCAAACCCAGCGCCGTGCATGTATGCTGCCGTCAGCACAAACCACGACCGGCTTTATAGATAAACTCGATCGTGGCCCAAGCAAATACTTCGCGGATTTATGCCTGAATAGTCATAAAATACCCGCGACGTAATGCAAGCCGGCACAACCAGGTGTCGCGATTGTCCTTCGCGATCGCCTCGTTTCGCTTCGCTTGGGAAACCGCCATATTATAGAGGCTGAAACCTGGCGCTGAGACTGATCCGGGCGCCGCTGATATCGCTGGCAATCAGTTGGCAGACAAAAGGACTGCTGTTGCGGATTTTAGGAACAGAGCCGACATAACAACATTAGCACACACAGACCTCAAGCCTCACATCAGACAACATCTCCGTAACAAATGGCAAGCAGATGGAGTGAACTGATGGACAGAAATCACGCGCAATAAAACCACACTCGGGATCATACACAACGGACGTACACAACAGAACAACTAAGGTAGCCATATGCAGATTCCATATACGTCATATACATGCAACACATTCACACCTGCCCACTGGATCACCAAGACCACTTTGCAGCCGACGTGGAGAACTTCAAACCGTAACTCACATTCTAACATATGTTAAGGTACTCAACACGACAGGACACGAACATTTCCCGGAACTCTACAGACGACATCCATCAAATCTCTGAGAATTTTTAGCCGATGATCCCGTGTTTTAAAGCAAAGCTTTTTACCTCTACCCCCCAAGGGTTCTTTCGCGACAGTTGGTGTCACCAGAAAACTCCAGCAAACAAATAAAAGAATTCGCTGGCACCGCCGGGAATCGAACCTGGAACTAATGGACTAACAAAGCGAGAGCCCGTTGTCTTACCGATCTAGCTACGAGCCCACGCGAAGACTGGGACGACAGGTGGTGTACTCACCAAGCACATCTGTGAGTTTACCCCCTGCGTTTTCGCTGAATGCCACGTGAAAGCGTCACGCGACCACTCACGCTCGTCTAGCGGCCCTGTGCGCACCTTGCTCATGTGCTAAGAGTTGCAAAAATTACAGGAAGCTCACACCAATGCATGGCATCTCACTTCTAGTACGCCAATGTGCTAAAGCCTGTGGCCTCCAGTGTTCACGTAAACAATCACAGCTCCTTGTCGTCCGCCCTTACGCCAAACCAAGGAATACATTCAAATACTCCTTGATGGCCAGGCCATCACTCCAAGCCCCAGCATCAAGATCCTGGGCCTACATCTCGAGGCTAACACTAAGAGTGACGTCTCCTTGCAGCGCCTCAAAAACAGCATTAATCAAATCATACACATGGTCAGGCGAGTTGCCACCAAGAAGCGAGGCCTAAAGGAATCCGGTACCTTTCGAATAATTGAAGCTTTTGTCCTCTCGAAAGTTACTTACGTCAACCCCCTGTTTTCTTCTCGACAAGGAAGACATAGAGATGCTTTATATAATGATTAGAAAGGCGGTCGAGCAGGCCATTCGTCTTCTCATGAGTGCGTCCACACACAGGCTGCTTAGCACGGGGCTCCACAACATGGTGGAAGAGCTGATAGAAGGCCGTCTTTCTAACCAGAAGGTCCGACTCAGATCTGCGATGGGTAACCGCATGCTTCACCAAATTGGCTGGGCAGCCCAGAATGTCACTCCGCTTGACGTACTCCCAGACTCTTGGCTACTAACCCCCGTATTCACAAACCTAACTTAAGTAGAACTTTTCCCTTCTGACACTTTTCGGCTCCTCAACGCGTTTCAAGAACCAAACTTATGCGCAAAGGGCGCCTTTTCGCGAACTTATCGGGCAGAAAGTAAGTGCTACATAAGTTAGCTCACGACCTAACTTAAGTGCGCCTTGTCGAGATAAGCAAGATGGGCGACTACGACGACAGCTTAGCCGATGTGGTCGATTTCATCGAGTTTTTGGACCGTGCGCACGAGATAAAACGCTTACGCGTTGTCGCATACACCACCGCGAGTGGTAAGGGATCGAGGCAACCCCATGGAGGAATACAACGACGTCGAGTTTCTCCGTCGCTATCGTTTTTCGAAGCGAGCCGTGCAGCAGCTGCTCGCTAAGTTGCCGCTTCGGACGCACGCACGAGAATACGGACGCACGCGGCTGCCCGCTGCCACCGCTGCTTCAGCTGCTCGTGGCGCTTCGGTTTTACGGAGCGGGAACCTTTCAGGTTGTGACCGGGGACTTGGTGAACGTTTCGCAGCCCCAGTGTCGAGAGCCGTCGCCCGGTTGTCAATGATGATCGCCGCTACTTTGTACCCGGCCCGTGTAAACTGCCTACTGCGACAGAAGTCCCTGGAGTGATGCGGCAGTTCTACGCGATCGCCGGGTTCCCCGGAGTGACAGGCTGCATCGACTGCACTCATGTGCCAATCCGGAGCCCAGGGGGAGACGACGCTGAAGTATTCCGTAACAGAAAAGGATACTTTTCTGTAAATGTTCAGGTTAGTCCAAAACCGCCCAGTGCAGTTCCCGCGTGAAAGAGTCACAAGCATATAGCCACCTGAACGGCAACTTGGCGGCGTGCCATTCACTTGTCAGTGCAGGCATTCACTCGCTGTGGGTAGAGATGGACGGGAGGGGGGTAGGTACCCGGTTATTTGCAGAATGGGACAAATTCCCTTTCAACATTAGATAAATGTTGCAGCTGACAACTTACGTCAGTCACGTGTGCTTACATACCACACCAAAAAAAAATTTCAACTCAGGGCTATATCATGCTTGCCCAATGTTTTGCTCATGGTGTCCCACCTTACCCTGCATCAAAAGCACCATTCCACAATGACCCCTACACCCCTCCATAGCTAACTCAGGGGAAAATGCCTGCACCTGCATATTGACTGCAAAGTAGCTCCAGATTTCTGGCTTTTTTTACTCAACGCTAAGCACACTGTGCTTGCGTTTCATACTTCCCACTTTTTATTTCTAGGCAATAACTGGGCCACAACTGCAGTTTTTTGATCTCGTGGCAAGCTGGCCTGGCTCAGCCCATGACAGCCGAATCTTCGACAGCAGCAATGCCTGTGCTCAATACGAGGACGGAAGTGTTCCCAGTGTACTCCTAGGTGACCAAGGGTACGCTGCCGGGCGTACATGCTGACCCCGCTCAGGGACCCCCGGACGGCCAGGCAGCCCCGCAGTACAAGTAAGCTCGTATTCTCAAGTGACATCGCAGAATGTGGCAGTAAGAGCATAATACAGCAAAACCACCGTGTTAGCGTGTGGCTTCTTAAGCTATTTCTTTTTCTAGTTTGGAAAGTAGTGCAACAACCCAAGTCATAGTTTCGTCGGTAATAGATGAGCCCTACCACCATTTTGTACATAGTGTTCTTGCGACCCCGTCATGTGGTTTAACGAGATTCTTAAGTGTATACATTTCCGTTACTGTGTTACAGGTACAACAAGGCAGAGATCAAAACCAGAAACTCCATTGAGAGGGCATTCGGGGTCTGGAAGAGAAGGTTTCCGGTGCCTGAGGATGACGCTGCAAATCAAGACCGAAACTGTGCCGATTGTAGTGACAGCATGTGCCCGCCCCTTCACAACCTCAGCCGCCAAATGAATGAGCCGTGTCCAGATGAAGCCGAAAACCACATCGAAAGCAGCCACGACCAGCCAGCACCAGCAGTGCAGAATGGGCAAGATGCCCGCCTTGATGGCTACAGAAGGAGGGCGCGGCTGATTGAAGAATACTGTTCCTGAAATGCACCAGATAAAGAAAGCGCACGTTTTTTTATGTACCAAGGATTTATGAGGAGATTTCTTTCAGTGTTCTTTTATTGCTTTTGTTGTTAGGCACTAGCTAGTTATTTTACTCAGCTTTTTTTTGCTCACACGTTTTCAACATAAAGAGCGTGTATCGCACTTCCCTGCAATGTGCTTTGGTTGCAGCAATCTACCACCAATAATCTCATTCACAATATGCGCTGTTTCTCTTTCCACCTGTTAGAGAAAAAGAGTGAGAAGCAGGAAAGACTGGCCATTTTTATTCCATTTTCTTTTTTGCTAGCTACATCTTCAGTTCAATTAAACATCGTGCAGAATTTAACTACTTCAAATACAGTTCAGAGACGAAGACGTACGGAGAGGACAAACTAGCGCTCTTGTTTGTCACTTGTCTTTGTGCTTCTTTTGTAGTCAAAGTGATCTTGCACTGCTTATAATTTCAGGCTACATTATTGCACATGAAATCGAGTTTCTCTTTTATAAGTCCATGCTAAAATAGTTATTTTCAAGTAAACTAAGAACTATATACGGTTATAAAACTGAGCTGTAAAATCATACCATCTTCAGAGACTGGAATCTGTTGTGATGGCTGCAGCAGTGCCATCACTCCCGATGTGTAGGTCTGGTGAGGTAGGGGGAGCTGCAACCAGCGCTGCTCGCCCTGGGTGGCACTTCATCCTGGGAGGCAGCAGTGCCATTCTGGTGTCTTATTCTGTCCCCATCAACAGGGTTGTCGAGGCGCGTGTTCATGTGGGATGCAATAGCGCCCACCTGCTCCAGCTCATCTGTCAGCTTCTTGCGTGGAGGCCTGCCTCCTCCTGGAAAAGCACACATGCATAAAATCAGCTGGATGATGCACTCCTACCTTAATTGCTACACACACGACTTGGTGAGCTTACAAAACTCCGTATGCTGCGTCTACCACCAGATAAAAGACACCACTACACCCAGTTTAGGGACATAACGCGTACTTTTGCGCCCCCCCCCCCTTAAAAAAAAAACTTCCCTGCGGCGCTGCGCTGCGCAGCCCACCGCCTATCTCTTCCATGGTTTGTAGTATCGAAAGCAGTTACGCCGCTATAACGCCGCTGAGCGCCACGCACGCCGCTGACGACGTAGTTTGATGCGAAAGATATAAGCGCGTCACAAGTTCAGGTCGCGTCCGTCGGTAGGCGGTGCACCTTGACCTTTTTTACGAAGCCGCACGTTGTTTCTGCGTCACCGATGTTCAAGAAAGTGCGCAGTCGCACGAATATACATTCACGGCACGGTTCCACGATGTCATGCGTATACCGCTGTTCTTACCCGCTTCTACAGCAACACGGGCTGTGCACATTGAATCGTAATCTACAGGGAAACAAATTAGTGGCACACGATTCAATGCTCATGTCGTCGGCCTGTCACACCCATATCGTTAACAGATAACGCCCGGCACCACGGCCGCCGGCCGGCCAAACAACGTCATTCCGTGTTTCTTCTGCGCGACTGCAGCTGAACGAAGCGCACTAACATTGCACGCCATGAAACACTACAAAGCGCAGGAAAACGCAAGGAACACGAAGCTCACCTGTCTTGAACCTTTCCCTGGTGTCACAGGAAGTCCCTTTCCGGTACTTTTCTTTCAGATTTTCCCAACACTTCTTCAGTTGGTCCTGTGTCCTGGGGCGGACGCCGTGTTGACAGTTGAACTCTTGTGCGACCTGCCTCCACGTCAACTTTTTCCGATGTACTGACACGCTGTCCGTTTTTTTTGTTTTCAATCACGTCCTTATATTTCCTGGCCAGCTCCATCAGCAAGCCCTTCTCTTCAACAGTAATATTAACTTTCTTTTTTTCCATGCTGAAGAAAAAAAATGCCACTATAGTCTATGCTAGAAAATACTAAAACGAGCGGTAACTTATTAACAAAGCGCGACGCGGCAGCCCAACACTAACACAAAGAACGCCGTCAATATAACGACAAGAGATGTTTTGCCCTCTCCAGCATGGTGGCCAGGCGAAAATAGAGTTGACGCTGAAACCGTGGCCTTGTAACCCAAACGCTTGTTAACTCTTCCTTCAGAAATGCTCCTTTATGCGTTATGTCTGATGTTTCGCAAAAACAAAAATTATTACACGCCTTTACGCGTGATATGAGGTTAAATTTTTCCTTAGCCTCGCTACCAGTTGTCTCACTTGTGCGGAAAAGGGAGCCTTTCGTAAGTGCCACTTAAGTTTCCACAAGTACGCCTTATGAATCGCGCGTGAGGCTTTCCTATACTTATCCTTTTCAGGCACTTACGAAAGGCTTCCTTATGGGCATAGGTTAAGTATGCTGTCTGAATACTGGGGTAAAACTAAAGATGCTCCCTTTTCTTAGAAATATGAACCCCTCACATGACGACGGTCGCCGAAAAGCACGGGCTCAAGCGCTAAACACCACCCTCGGTGGGGATCATGCAGTTATCTACACAGAAGCCTCCAAACATTGAGGGCAGCAATACACCATCATCGTAGCTACCTCCAGAACAAACCTGCTTGCGTGTACCTCGCTTAGGACTCAAGAAATGACGGCAGCAGAAGAGGCAGCCATCATCTTGGCTCTGGCTCAACCAGGGGTTCGGAGGGTAGTCATCGATTCCCAACAAGCCTACTGGAATTACCAGTAGGATTGGGTGTCTGGACCAGCACTGCGAGTGCTAAAAAACCACTAGCTCATCTGGTCACCCCCTCACGCTTCAATGGAGGGCAACAAATGCGCCCACCCAACAAGCCTGCGCTTTTACCTCCCGTGCTATGGAGCTGTACGAGGATAGTCACCCTCTTGTCCACGTTCAGGGAGGTAACCCAGCATTATCGCCTTCTGAGACAGATCGTACCTTCGCCTTACCCTGACCTTTCCAGAGAACAACAAACTACCGTATGGCTTATACAATCCGGGCTCCTTCCCACAGCCTATGCGTCTTCACTTAATGCATCCGAATCGCTACGACGCTGAATGTGTATTTTGCTCAGAAGTAGGAACACTGCGCACCGTAATCGGGGTGTGCGACTTTAGCCCTGAGCACCCTCCTCTCTTTCCGTCAACCACCCAACAAGAGCAATGGGAGATAATAATAATAAGCCTTTATTTCATGAAAAGGAACGCACATTACAAAATCCGGTCAACCCAAGCCATGAAGGCTTGTCGGGCTGTACCCGGCAGTCCGCGACAAGTAATAAAGTTAAAAAATATGGTTAGCAAGTTTTACGTAAACAGGCTAAAGAACAAGGCAGGCTACAGAACAAAAGTAGACCAAAGCAAGCCACATAACAAGCAAAAAAATACAAAGTGGTGTAATAGCAAGGATGTACTATATCAATGGAAACCTACGCATGAAAAAAAAGAGCTAGTCTAAAACTACAACAAGAAAGAATGATTGGTTCTGAGATACAGTTTGAGTGCACGTTCTGATGAGAGAGAGTACAGCTCAGTAGGTAAATAATTAAATTTGTTAGGAACATAATACTGCCTTGTATAACGACCAAAGCGGGTATAACACTTCGGGGTAATAAATTTGTCATGGTGTCTCAGTTGCCTTATAGGGACGAACGCAAAAAGGAAACCACTCTCCTAAAAATGTTTTGTAACCACAGTCTGAAAAAATACTGCATCAAATGAAGGCAACTGTAAAAATGAAAATAAATCAGTATTAGGGGGAATGACCTCATTATAAGCAACGTTTCGAAGGCTAGGTTTTAACATAGAATTCAATTTTGCGCGCCATGTAAATGTGCAGTGATAAAATATAGTAATTCCGTATCTAAGATAGCTATACACAAGTGCATGAACAATAACTTCTCGGACAGAAAATGGAAGCAGGTGTCTAGTGGCAAGATAGTGAACGAAGCCTTTTGCTAATACCTGTGAAATGCGTGTTCCATGTCATATCAGAATCAAACATGATGCCTACATATTTTACATTACTTGAGAACTGGAGTGGCGTGCATTTGCAGTTAATACATTTTGACTCATGAACAAAAAATGGCACAGGATGATCGATTCTTTTATGGGGATTATGAAAACAAACAAGCTTAGTCTTTTGTCTATTAATTCCGATTCCGTTATCCGTACACCAGTTCATAATAGATGTGGCATCTGCTTGAAGGTTATAAACGCAAATATCAAACGAGGTTTGAGTTGACAGTAGTACCGTATCGTCAGCATATTGGAGTAGACGGCATTTTGATACAAACTGAGGCAATTCATTGACGTAAAGGTTAAATAACAGGGGGGATAAAACGGAACCCTGGGGAACACCCGATTTTACATTATCTTTGAACCTGTGTAGTCACCTATGCGCACCACCTGAGAGCGATTAAAAAAATAACTGGACAATAGTTTTATTAAGGGACCACGGAATCCAATTCTTTCTAACTTTTTAATAAGCAGTGCGTGAATGACCGAATCAAACGCCTTGCTTGCGTCTAGAAAGAGACCGCATGCGAATTCCTTATTATCAAAAGCCGAGTAGATGATGTCAGTAAATTCTTCTAGCAGGGTGATTGTGCTTCTTCCCTGTATGAAACCAAAGTGTGCTTCCGACAGCATATTATTCTTATTTAGAAAATTGGTCATTATTAGGAGCAGGTGTTTCTCAATTATTTGACTTATTGCAGGCAGAATAGAAATCGGTCTGTAGTTATCTACTTCGCTACGAGAGCCGCTCTTATAGAGTGGTTTAACTACAGCAACTTTTAAATCGTCAGGTATAACGCCATGCTCTATGCACCCATTGATAATAAAAAGAACTACGGATTCGAGCACAGCATAATTACGCTGAAGATCATTCATGTAGATGGCATCTATGCCAGGTGGCTTTTTAGGTCGAAAGCTAAATAAGATGCTGTGTAGGTCTCCTGAAGTAACTGGTGGCAAAAATGCCGATGATAGAGTACTGGTAATAGCGCTAGCTGCATCTCCAGTGAAAGGCTGGAGATATGAGGACGTTTTAGAAAAAAAGCAGTTAAATTCCTGGACGGCAGACGGGAGATTCCTGAAATGTTTTTTTAAATACATCTTCTAAAGATTTAAATGTGTTTCGTCCGAACACTTCATTAATAGCTGACCACAATTTTCTGGGGGAGTGCTTGTTTTCAAAAAAAGTCATATTATAATAGTGACGTCTTGCCGACCGAATCATGGCGTTTACCCTGTTGCGCATTAATCTGTGCATATTTCTTAGATCTGTATTGTTTGGGGCACGCTTACAACGTGACCAAAGGGCGTCTTTTTCTTTAATGGCTGTGAGTATATCTAACGATAACCATGGAAGCTTGTGGTTACGTTTTTTTACTGTGATTGTTTTTTTGGGCGGCAGTTTTAGAGAATGAATTGTATCAACAAAACACGCGTGAGCAGTACAACTCGTGACGTTACGTAAAAATTTGTTCCAATCAAAAGTGGCCACAAGTTTGTCAAATTTAGCGATATCAAGGATGTTCAGGGAGTACATTTTGGGGCGGGAATTACTCAGAACTGGAAACTCGAAATGACAGCCTACAATATAATGATCGGCCAGTTTACACTTGACTACTGATGAAACAGTGCTAGCCATAGGGGCTCTTACATTAACATCGTCGAGGCAAGATGACACAAGTTTGCTTCCTAAATATTCTTCCCGTGTATACGCATCAATGGTTGGACTGACTCCCCATTTCGATAATGTGTTTAGATATTCACAAACAACTGGCCTTGACGGCGATAGGGTGTCAATATTAATGTCCCCAATAAGGCAAACTAAGCTATTTGGTGTTAAGGAGCGGAGGAGATTATCCAATTCGGTTATAAATGAATTTAAGTTTTCTGAGGGAGGTCTGTACATAGAAATTAAGCTGATATCGGCACCAGGCAGAGAAATTTTTAGCGCTACACACTCGGCAGAGATGAGATTCGTAGCGAAGGATGAAACTTTCAGTCTCTCGTGTACAAAAACCATGACGCCACCTCCTCTGCCTGTCTGCCGAGTGAAACAATATCTGGAATATGCTTAAGCGAAAATAGGGGTGTCAAATCAGCATGAATGTTAATTTCCGTTAAAACAATGGCATCTAATATGTGGTCAGTGGTATGGAAAAGCGCAAGAAACTCGTCCCAGTGGCGCTGAATGCTGCGAATGTTCATGTGCACTACTGAAATTGCCCTGTCACCTTGAAGCGCTAAGCTGCAGAAGGCAGCTACATCGTCACATTCGTTAAAGACTGTGTCCATTGTCGAACAAGCCTATCGAGGTCGGCAAAACCATTGATACGGATTAGGGGAGCGCCTTCCATTTTTCTGACAAAAATTTTGCAATTTTTCGACCACACAAATTTGTACTCCATTTCTTTGCATTTTTGGTTCACTGCCCAGAACAATTGTTTGTTGAAGCCTGTTAGATTGTCACAGAAAAACATGGGAGGGGCGTCCTTGCTTTCAACGAGCAACCGCAAGTTTGCGCGGGAACTAATCCATTTTTCTTTCAACATCCTATTCACAAACCTAACGAGCACTACAGGTTCCCCTTCACGCTTCGCTGGCAGTCTGTGAATGGTTTCTACATCAGAATCTTCAAACGGCACTTCAGGTTCTGCGCCAAATCAGCGATTAACGAAAGAAGGTCCTGTTTACATTTCTGTGGTAAACAATGAATTTCCATATTTGGCAACATGCTGTACTGCTCAGCATCGTTTGCTCCCTCTCGCAGATCGGAGATTTCTTCCGACTGCTTAGAGACGAGAGAGCGCAGGGATGCTACTTCCGTCTCCAGTTTGGTGACGGTTACCTGGCGCTTTCTTTCTGAAGCACGCATCTCTACATACTTGTTTGAGAGGAAATCCATAGACTGTTCCACGCTCTGCATCGATTTATGAAGCTCATTCACAGTACTTTTCAGCGCAAGAAGCTGATCAACTTTTAAGACAAGGGAGCTAATGACGTATTTCAGCGGCGCTAAAGCTTCTATCTTTGCTGATAATTCAGCAATTGATGCTGAAACAGGCACATATTCATCTTCCGTCGATGCCTGGTTATATGCTATACAAGCGTGGCGTCGCCAACTGTCTAGCTTATTAGCCCCCTTTCCGGACATGGTAGTCTAGGCGACGCCAGCACATTTTTTACCAAAGTGGAAACCTTGCTTGCATTCGACACAACAAAGATATTTGCCTTCTGTAGGCAACACTTTCGTACATTTACCACAGGTCGGTTCCATTATTATCACACAGACAGATATGCAGCAGTCGGCGGCAAGCATGAAGTATCCCGAAGAAGAAATAACAACCAGTGAACACCACGCCTCACCTGCAGCAAAGACAAGCGTAAGCATGTGCCTGAGCGCTTGCCGCCGACTGCGAAGTTGCTGCGGAGCGGACGAGCCTTTATCCTCCTGGACGATTCAGATGCGCAGGCGTCGAGACGAGTGCGCTATCTTCCAGCCGGTGATTAGTTCCTGAAGATAGAAGCTAGGCGAGGGCCTCCAGGATGGTTGAAAAGCACAAAACCGCGCAGCCAACACCTCGGACAGTTGTCCCCAGCGAGTACTGTTGCACCCAGTGAAACCTGCAGCAAAGACAAGCGTAAGCATGTGCCGAGCGCTTGCCGTCGACCGCCGAATGCCAGATACTGCTGTCCAGGCCCTCTCTACCAACCCAGCTTCAGCGGGTGGACAGAACACAGGCCGCGCGGACTGCATATGTGCCCCAAAGAAGAAGGAATCACTCCCCAGGGCTGCACTCTGGGCCGTTCAGAAATTTGAACTGAAGTATTTCTTCCTCCTCCTGCTCCTTCTCTGCCGCAAATCTCGTCGCCTCCGTCCGCGGCGCAGAGACGGAGAAGACAGATCCTCTAACACCGGGTTGGATCTTACTTTAATTTTATAAAAAAAGTGTTCACTCTTGTGCTACACCAATACAACTCAACCAAACACCGTTCATGCATCATGCATCGATTTAACCTTAACAAGAATATCTCTTTGAAGCAATAAATGGTGTGGTTAAGTGCTTTTCACTTCTCTCTCGTTTTACTATTTGTAGAGCGATGAGAGTGAATTTAAGTGACGTCGCACGGGTAATCGTTATGGGTGCCGTTTACAGCTTTGCTTTCCAACCACATTCACATGGGTGGATTGGCGCGTTTTTTTTTTTCAATAGGCGTGTTTCTAAGTATTTATTAGAAGTTAATTTCTTGGAGCTCATTCCAGATCACATGTAATCGCTGCTCGGCCGTTTACCCGGACGTCCATTATCAGTCGACTTACCATTACTGACCCACGTTAAGTTAAATTACACTGGGTATACTTCTAATTTCTTTTTTGTGCTCCTTCCCCACGGCAGCCCTTGCACCATTAAAATACAGTCATGATCATCATCACCCTCTCGATTTCCCTTTCCCGCACTCGTCCACTGATGCCATCGGGCGATTCCAACTAAGAAGTCGCCCGCACAAATTGGCTGGGGCCGTTAAAACAAAAGTTTTTTAATAAAATTACAAGAGTCCCATGCAAAAGAATTTCGCCGGGATATCATAAAAGTGGCCTTTTTACAGAAATTGTTTCATCAGCAAAGAGCTTCAGTGGAAAAAATCAGTGCCCTTTCATTCTGTCAAGAAGGGTGATCAGCGAATCTGCGCGCAATGCAAGGTGTGCACGAAACAAAGCAGGTTTCCTTGCAATTTGCGATTAGGCATACTTCCTAGCCATTTAGCTGAATGAAACT
This sequence comes from Haemaphysalis longicornis, assembly GCA_013339765.2. NCBI lineage: Eukaryota > Metazoa > Arthropoda > Arachnida > Ixodida > Ixodidae > Haemaphysalis > Haemaphysalis longicornis. The sequence continues at coordinate 197,898,428 of CM023451.1, read as the reverse complement.
TCCAAGGACAATAGTTTTACTCTAGGGACAAATATGGGGTGGTCCGTTTGCCTGCCACGTCATAGGCATCTTACTGTCTGTGTAACACACTCAAACCGCTGGACCACTGTCCACAGAAGTATGGTCACACACGCTGAAATCTCGCAACATCAGAACGGGTATGTCAGCGGTGAGCGCGTTCACCCTGCGTGGTGGTAGAGATTTATTAGGAAAGATGGAAGATAAAAGAATTGCGGATATTGTTGAACTCAACGGGGAGTTCACCCTCATACAACTCAGTTCAGGGAAGGGAAGAGGGGTTTCAAAGGATAGGAAGACAGAAAGAGAGGGAAGAATGAGGTGAGTGGAGACGTTCGTCTATGTGACGTTCGTCTTTGCCAAGGCTCGGCGGCTACAAACAATCACGAAGTTGAGGAGATGCTGGAAGACCTCCCGTCGGAAGCAGTCCGGACCCGTTAGGAACAGGAAATCTTCCAGTTTGTGGCTTGCTGAACCGAGCCGCTTGCGGGCGGCCCCGAGTTCCTCTCTGGCGATTTCATGCTGGCGGCACGAGCACAGTAAGTGCTCCAGCGTCACAGGCTCTGGGCAGTCAGCGCAGGTGGGGGACGCCCGGCGGCCCTGGTGGTGCAGGCGGATTCCCACTTTCCAGCAATTAAGCCACATGCGAAGCAGGAGCGACCGGGCATATCCGCTGATGCGTCCAGGCAGGACCCGTGGGGTTCGACCACTGGCGACTCGACCATCTGGACGCAGGGCCTCCACCCCCCGGGCCAGGATAGTCCTTGCAGCGTCAAATGACACCACGTCCCGGGAGGCTGGGAACCCTGCCTGGCGAGCAGCACCCTTGGCCAGGGCATCTGCTGCCTCGTTGCCCATGATGTCCTGCCTGCGCTTGCACGCCTCCTCCCCCTCTCCCTTCCCCAAATGCAGGCATAGAAATGTTAGGAGGAGACAGAAGCCGTCCGTAGTGAGTAGTCTATACTAGAGGAGTATACAGTTGGTCTGTACCCATACTTTCTCTGTATATGGCCATGTTGAATGCACGCAACACACAATGTGTGGAACCCATTATACGAAGCCAAAGGCTACACCGGGCGATCTTGTTTAAAGTCACCTCCACTTCTACTCACGCATGCATTTCTGGGAAGACCTTGCTTCAGGGGCATTATAAAATTTATCAAAATCTTGTCAGAGGCCCTAAGACCTGGTTTTATATAATGCGAATTTTTTCGCACGCTAATCACAAGTCCCCGAATTTTTGTTCCATGCGCAGAGTTTTTGTTGCACATGGCCGCGAGAACCGGTTGGATCAGACGTATACAGTTCTGGTGCAAAAGTTGCGCAAAGCTGCCATTTTCCTGTGGCTGTTGCAGTGCTATGCTTTGTACATCGAACAAATATCAAGACCTAACCACTTTTAAAACTGGCACTTTGGTTAGTCAGCTGTGCTGAAGTTGTTTAGTTAAAAACACATGCACGCCGAGAATTACCGTTCTAAGCAAGCGTGGAGCCCATGAAAGACATTGCATTTCACTCTCGAAGGAATCTTGTAGTGTGAAAGATGGGCTCCGCCGCGAAGCGACGGTCCCTGCGGCCGGCAGGTTGTCGTCAGTAAAGAAAGTTGTTTGTGTGCTGTTCAGCACGCATAAAGAAAGTTTATTTTTACACTCGACAATTTGTGGCCTCAAAAGCAATGCAGTACCACTCTTAAGCAATCATTCCTTGATATATATACCGGACCCTTTGGGGCAGCAAGCCGCAATAATTTCCAGGAGAGCTAGCCGCAAAGTGATATGATAAAATTCTTTTGCTCTCCAGGGCTCACCTTTTCTCATCAAGGAAATCTTCACTAGACCCGAGCTGCACCGACTATGCTCCCGCTCGGTTCACGTTTTAGGAATAACATTCGCATCCAGAACTAAATTCGCTGATGGTCTGAAATTGTGAAGTACTGCTTGACCCGGAGGACCTACGTGCTACTACGTCGCTGGAGGCCCTGTACACTCACTGGAATTAAATCATGTAGTGCGAGTGCCACCGGCCAGATTCATCTCCGTGAATTTTGTTTCGATGTGAAGCGTTCTTGGGCATCGGCACGTTATTCGCCATTACCACAAATGCATCCAGAGGTAAGTATCCGGGATTCTTACAGGAAAACAATCCTGTAGTTCGAGAACAACGAGCGTTACTAACGGCCTGTAAAGTGAAAGGGATCAGTGCGAATAGCGGACCATGTTTTATGGTATTACTAACTCGGCCGTAATAATATTCTTACGCCAATATTACACGCCAGGGGTTGCAAACATGCCAGCCTCAGCATGGGGAGTTGGAGAAAGAAGAGAACGAGGTGCCACTCCGGCTTGGCCCATCATTCAAGGACCGCTCTACCATCTAGCTCGTCCTACACCGTCCAACCTCACTGTAAATAAATCCATCACGTAACAGTTTGGTGAGGTGCGGGGTACGCCACGCTTGTCCTCCTGGATTTCCGCCGTAGCCGACGTATCGCGGGTCTGCCACCGCTGTCGCCTACAATGCCTCAAGGTGGGAACACTGTGCCGGCCTCCACGCCTGGCTGGCATCCCCCGCGAGAACCCAGAATGTTCACGGGGAACGCCGATGAAAACGTTGAGGAATGGCTGACGCATTATCGACGGGTGAGCCGGTAAAACCGCTGGGATACCGCTGCACAACTCTCGAACGTCGTGTTCTCGCTAGATGAGACTGCCCTGACCTGGTTTGAGAACAATGAAAGCAAGCTCACAACCTGGGACCGTTTCGTCGAAGAAATTTGAAGAATCCCGCTTTGGCGACTCCGTCGGAAAGAAGAAGCTGGCTGAACAGACGTTGCTCCATCGCGCCCAAGTCCCAGGCGAGACGTGCACCACCTACATTGAAGAGGTGTTAAAGCTCTGCAGACTCGTCGACCCGCAAATGTCTGAAGATGATAAAGTGGGTCACTTATTAAAAGGGATCGCTGAAGATGTCTACAACTTTTTAATAGGACGTGAAAAGTTGGAAGCGGCGTCCGACGTTGTCCAGCATTGTCGCACCTTCGAGACGTTGAAGAAGCGTCGCATTACACCTAAGTTCGGTCGTTTGGCTAATGTTACGACTGTGGCAAGCGTTGACCTGCAACCGCCTGCAGACTTTGCTGAAATGCTACTATGCATTGTCCGCGAGGAACTGCTACGACAACAAGAGCCCCGGCACTATACCGACAGCGTACGCATCCGGGACATGCTACGTGCTACAGGACGTCCAGGCCAACACACTTTCTCCGTCGAGTGTTGCATTCCACGATGCGAGCTTTATGACTCGCACTCACAGTCCGCAGCGCCCTGATGTCCATGAGTCAGCACGCACCAGTCGCGACGTTGAACGGTTGTCTCAGCGTTCCCAACGTACAACGTATGACCAGCGTCCTCGGCGTCCAACCTTTGAACCTCGTTCTTACGACGCGTACGAGGAATACTTCCCTGACCGCCGTGAGCGTGGCCCCACCTGCTACAATTTTAGTATGGAGGGACACATTTCCCGCTTCTGCCGCCGTCGCCGTCGAGCACCACGGTACGAGCAACCGCCTATGCGGAACCGCCCCAACACTCGGAATGGCCGCTACGACACTCCCCTGCCACAGTATCTGCGCCCCATGGCACAGCCACCGCCTCGTCGTGATTCGCCTGCATCTGACCGGAGTATAACACCTCCCAGCACACGACAGCGGCGTTCACCCTCACCTTTCCGGCGTCGGTCGCCACCGCCGGAAAACTAGCCGGCGCGCCCAATGGAGGTGAGGCCGCAGCACAATCATCGCGTAGTATGCCTCTTACCGGACAGTCTCAACTGGAACTACCTTCGCCTGTATCTATGCTAAAGAACACAGTTGAAGTATTGGTGGATGACACCAGAACAATGGCTTTGATTGATACCGGAGCAACAGCGTCTGTCATGAGCCTAGCTTTCAAAGCCCGCCTTGGTCGTAAAGTGATGTTTACATGGGACCGAATGGTGACTTTTCGGGGTGTTGGTGGTGAGTGCCTGTGCCCTCTTGGGGTTTGCTCAGTGAATGTTTCGTTTGGTGGCCACACGTTCAGACCGGAATTTGCAGTGCTTCCGCGATCTACGCACGATGTCATTTTGGGTCTGGATTTCTTGAAGCAGTGCGGGGCCACCCGTTGACTGTCGCAACGGAGAAATTTACGTTGACGGGACCGCGCTACCTGCCCTTGTGGAAGGCTCTTCTTCCGATAACCGTGCCTCCTGCGTATTGGCTGACACAATCATACCAGCGAGGTCAGCCGCATTTGTTTCTGTTCTTTGCCCGGAGTTGACGTAGCCGGCTTTGAAGCATTGGTCGAACCAGTTCCTCTGAAGTGTGCCAAAAAAGACATTCTGGTGCCACGGTCAGTTGTTTCAGTTGTTCAAGGATGCACCGCATTGTGGACAGTTAACTACTCTGCTGAGCCCGCCGTTCTTCCCCGTGGCCTGAAGCTTGCCAAATTCTCTGAATTTGCATCTTCTACAGTGGCGGTTTTGACAGAAACCTCGGATTCTCCTTCTAATAATTGTGCAGTGGACACTGCCAAGTTGGAGAGTATGGTAAATGGATCCCTTGGCCCAGAAAAACGTCGCGCATTGGTACAAGTGCTTACGCGGTACTCAAGTGTATTTGATTTCACCCGACAACATCAACGCTCGTCTGTACCAAACACACGGACCCACCATTTAATTAACACCGGAACAGCCCGGCCCATACGGCAAAAGCCTTATCGCGTCTCTCCTTCTGAGCGACGAGTCATTAACGAACAAATCCACGAGATGTTGCAGAAGGGCGTGATTAGGGAGTCCTCAAGTCTTTGGGCGGCGCCGGTGATTTTGGTCAAAAAGAAAGATGGGTCATTGCGAGTTTGCGTTGACTACCGGCGCCTTAACGAAATTACAAAGAAGGACGTATATCCACTGCCCCGGATAGACGACGCAATAGACTGTCTTCATTCGGCTTCATACTTCTCAACAATTGACTTACGATCAGGCTACTGGCAAATTCCTGTGCACCCCGACGATAAAGAAAAGACCGCCTTTGTCACGCCCGATGGACTTTTCGAATTTAATGTAATGCCGTTTGGCCTCTGTAACGCCCCTGCCACGTTTGAGCGCTTTATGGACACTGTCCTTCGTGGACTTAAATGGGAGGTGTGCATGTGCTACCTTGATGATATCGTGATTTTCGGTCGCACTTTTCAAGAGCACAACGCTCGATTGGCCACTGTTTTGGACTGTTTGGACAAGGCTGGTCTCATCCTAAACTCGAAGAAATGCCGATTTGGCGAAACGGCGAACACTTGTACTCGGTCTCGTTGTCGATAAAGAGGGCGTCCGACCAGATCCGCAAAAAATTCTAGCCGTCAGCCGCTTTAAAGAACCGTGCTCTGTTAAGAACTCGCAGCTTTTAGGACTATGCTCCTACTTTCGCCGTTTTATTCCCCGGATTTGCCGACATAGCCTACCCCCTCACATGCCTTCTCCAGAAGAACGTCCCATTCAAATGGAGCTCTGACTGTGACATCGCTTTCCGCCACCTGAAGCATCTCTTGACGTCGGAGCCGGTGCTTCGTCACTTTGATCCCGCAGCACCAACGGAAGTGCACACCGATGCCAGTGGTATTGGACTGGGGGCAGTCCTTGTTCAACGACACAGTGACGGAGAGCATGTTATTGCTTATGCGAGCCGCATTCTCAGTAAGCCAGAGCGGAACTACACAGTCACAGAACAAGAGTGCCTCGCGGTCGTTTTTGCCACACAACGATTTCGCTCTTACCTCTATGGGACATACCTTCACAGTCGTCACAGACCACCATTCCCTCTGCTGGCTCATCAATCTTCGAGATCCGTGTGGGCGACTGGCGCGCTGGGCTCTCCGACTACAGGAATATGATTTCACGGTGTCGTACAAGAGTAGCCGCAAGCATGCCGATGCCGACTGCCTTTCCCGGCTGCCATTACAATCAACGGACTCAGATGCTGACAACCTTGATGAGTGCCTCGCCTCGGTGTCGACGGCGTTCCCCGATATAGCTGTGTTCAAACGAGAACAACGCAAGGACAAGAGTTTAGACCACCTTTTCGCCTCAGCCAAGTTGAACCCTGCTAGCCGTTTCTGCCTCCACAACGGCTTGCTTTTCAAGAACTATTCCGCCGATGGTTCTCGCATTCTTCTTGTGGTACCGCAAATCCTTCGCAACGTTGTTCTGAACATTATGCACGATGACGTAATTTCCGGCCACATGGGGCTGGCGCGCACTCTTCACCGCACCCAATAACGCTTTTATTGGCCCAACATGCGCAAAACTACAGAGCGCTATGTGGCTTCTTGCAACCAATGTCAACGTTACAAACATCCCACCACTGTCCCGGCAGGCCGACTTCAGCCTGTGGACCCGGCATATCGTCCTTTTGAAAAAGTTGGCATAGACTTGTTTGGACCTTTCCCGCGCTCATCGCATGGAAACCGCTGGATTATTGTATGCGTGGATTACTTATCGCGCTATGCTGAGACGGCATCTCTACCCTCTGCAACTGTGACAGAAATCTCGCTCTTCTTGCTCCGGCACGTATTGCTACGCCATGGACCCCCAAAAGTCATAATCAGTGACCGTGGGCGCCAATTCACTGCGACGGTGGTTGAAGAGCTTCTGCGCCTTTGTGCCGTGCAATTTCGCCACTCCTCGCCATACCACCCTCAGACTAACGGTCTGACGGAACGAACCAACCGAACATTGACGTCCATGCTATCGATGTACGTCGCTTCGGACCACAAAAACTGGGACGAGCTGTTGCCATTTATAACATACGCATATAACACGGCGAAGCATGAAACCACCGGTTACAGCCCGTTTTTCATCCTTTACGCCCGTCAACCTAGTTGCTGCCTGGACACCATGCTTCCTTTTTCTCTGGATGACGAACCCTCGTTGGCGAACACGCTCTGCCTAGCTAAAGATGCCCGTCGACTTGCTCGCCTACGTACTCTCGCGTCCCAAGAGCGCTCCAAGAAGCGATTTGACAGTCGCCGACGTGATGTTACGTACGCGCCGGGTGACTTTGTGTGGCTATGGACGCCATTGCGAAAGCGTGGGCTATCCGAGAAGCTTCTGTCCCATTACGTCGGCACGTTTGTTGTGATGGAGCGTCTCAGCGATGTTCCGTATGTTATTTCACGCTTAACTTCAAGTGGGCGACAATCCAAAAAGACACAGGTGGTGCATGTTGCCCGCCTAAAAACATTGCCAGGAACGCAGTGCAAGTTGACTTGCCCATAAGGCTTCGTCTGGGACAGGGGAACTGTTACGCCAATATTACACGCCAGGGGTTGCAAACATGCCACCTCAGCACACCGGGAGTTGGAGAAAGAAGAGAACGAGGTGGCACTCCTGCTTGGCCCCATCATTCACGGACCGCTCTGCCATCTACGCTCGTCCTACACCGTCCAACATCACTGTAAAAAATCCTTCTCGTAACAATATTTATCATGTTAGGCACCCTTTACCAGAAAGTCGGAAATATAATGATGATGAAGGTTGAATTTTTATGGCGCAAGGCCAACTGGGGCAAAGAGCGCCAAATCAGTGGTGATGTACGACCAGTGAATCTGTAAGCACTAAAATCGCTCAATAACCCCAAGAGTAAAAACAGTTGAAGAGAATGGTGGTGGCTGGTTTATAGGGGCAGTTTTGATTACACATGCTAGCAAATGAGCTTTAAAAACGTTATATCTGCAAATACTTAAAAAAGCATTTGACAGTGACCATGGCATCGTAACCCAAAAACAACGATGGGTGCAGTGTAATGTGTTGTGTGTAGAGTTGGGGAAATTGTTTGTATCGTGTTGCGTCAAGTGCCTTGCATTGAATGAGTATATGACCAGCGGATAAGTCCTCTACACACCTGCTGCGCAGGGGACCTGTAGATCGCGTGAGCAGGTACGAGTAAGTTGCATATGCGTGCCGTATCCGTAGCCTAGCCAAAGCGACATCTGTGTATCAGTTACGTTTGTCCGTGGGATATGGTCTCAAGTGTGGTTTTATTACGTGTAGTTTATTGTCTGTCTGTTCACTACAATATGCTTGCCGTGTTCTACGAAGTTCTTGTCTAATGTGTGGCTTCATGTCAGTGTACGGTACTTTTATTATATCAACTGTGCCTTGTAGTGCAGCACCGGCAGCAATTTCATCAGCAACTTCATTCCTGACGATTCCACTGTGGCCTGGAACCCAGCATATAGTCATATCAAGGTATATCAAGGTATGTGGGTAGAATAGCCCTGAAATAAAAATAGCTACATAGTTTTTAGACAATTTGTTAGAGGACAGCGCACGTACCACGCCGAGGTAGTGCGTGTACAGGATGGACTTTGGAATTATGTGTTGAACACTGTGATTTAAAACCATTAAGATGGCGTTCTGGACATTCATTGTTTGACAGACACGAAAGTTCTGTCCGTGCGCGGCAAAAGATACAACGGTAGCAGTCTTTGACGCATCGCTATAAAATTCTGGACACCGGTATTTATCCTGCAGAAAGCAAGAAATGCTGCAGAATCGCAATTGTTTGTGCCCTGTTATTATCAAGCTGCGTAAATTTCAGGTCACAAAACACGGGGCGCATTTTCTATGGTGGTATAACATCAGTGACGGGTGTCTTGTGAATGTTTAAAAAGGGGACCTTGAGCTCGGATGCTTCCTCGTTACCCTAAGTGAAAAAGGCAAAGAGATAGAAGGACGATTTAAAAACAGTTGTGAGAATTTATTAATAATAATGGAATTAAAAGGCTGGTTAGTAACGGCCATGGTTTTCGAGGCATACAACAAGTCCATGTAACTCCTCTGGTGATATAGGGACACATTTATCACACTCACGGTTGAGGCTCTGGAGTGGACTATTGCGAAAAGCGCCACAAGCAAGGCGTAGCCCCAGGTGCAGCACTGGGTCGAGCATTTTTAGAGCCGTTTCTGTTTCAGACCCTCTAACGACACTTTCATAGTCCAATGGCTACCCCACCAGGCTGATAAAGCTCCGTAACAGGAGTTGCTTTTCAGTTCCATATGGCTGATGCGAGAGAATTTTAAGAAGGTTGATTGCTTTTAGGAATTGACATTTGAGTGTTCAATGTGAGAAATGAATGCGAGTTTTTCATCCAACACTATAATCGAGACGCAATTTAAAGTAATATCTGGTTCCGGATGGATCCCACGCTTCTGGAGAAGACAACACAAGTGCTTTTTGCTGGGTTAAGCTTAAAACCGTCTGCCCATCTGGCAAGTGTTTTGACACCTAGCTGGACTTGACGCTCACAGATGGACATATTGCCAGATTTAAAAAATACCTGGACGTCGTCTACATACATTGAATAAGAAATTGTAGGTGCCAATGCCTCCCCAAGGTAATTCGTTATAACTATGAACAGAGGGCAGCTTATATCTCCACCTTCTGAAACACCGTTTTCTTGCAAATGAACCCTTGAGAGTGCGCTATAAACCCTCACATGAAATGTTCTTTCGGATAAATAACTAGCAAGAGTATTCATCATGTTGCCTCAGACACCAAATTACTTCAGGTCACTGAGGATCCCGTAGCGCTAGGCGGTGTCATAGCCCTTCTCAAGGTCAAAAAACACCGTTTCGCAAAACGTTTTATGAATAAAAGCATCCTTTATGTAAGACTCCAGCGCGACGAGTTGATCGTTAGTGGATCGCCCTGCTCTGAAGCCTGTCTGGGAGCTCTCGCGAAAACCATTGTACTCAAGAACGTACACGAGCCTCCTGCTTATCTTCTCCTCGAGGAGCTTGCACAGGCAGCTTGTCAAAGCAATGGCAGGAAAGGAAGGGTCCTTCCCTTCCTTCAGCAAAGCAACTACTATGGCATCCCTCCAAGAGCGTGGAATGTGCCCCGAAAGCCATATTTATTGTCTAGATGCAGAAGTGTTACAAGGGTGTCTGATTGTAGCTATTGTATCATGGTGTGTGTAATCTTGTCTGCACCTGGAGCTGAAGGCTTGCATGTGGTCAGAGCGGCCTTCAGCTCATGAATTCAAAAAGCATAATTGTAGGAAGTGTGCGACTTCTTGCTATCACGCAGGGACTTCTTTTCTGCAAATGTTTTGTGTTTCATGAAAGTGGCTTCGAAAATGTGCTGAACTGCACACGTGTTCGAAGTGCTGTGCAAATGTGTAAGCCTGGTGTTCGAGTATGTCCCCTGTTGTGCTAACCAGAAGCAGGCTGTGTGTATGTTGTCCTTTGAGCTCACGTATATGTATCCAGACTTTGTGTGTGTCCGTGTATGAATTATTGGATGTCAAGGACGTGTGCCAACGCTCTCGTTTTGCCTCACAGCACCCACGTTTTTCTAACGCCTTGACCCGTTTGAACAAAAGGAGGTTACTCGACGCGGGGTACCGACGAAGGATACCCGATGCCTTGTTCTGGCCCTCTCGCGTACGCCTACAGACTTCATTCCACCACGGGGCACCAGAGGCGTGGGGAATGAAGTTTTCGGCGCCGTCGAGGATTTTCGCCGGCAGCAGTTGGGAAGCTTCTTCAATGTGTAGGTGTCTTATGGTTGTGTAATGTAGTTTGGATGTCTCTGTAAAAGTATTCCAGTTAGTAGCTCGTGCTTCATTAAACCTGTTCTGGGAAGACGGACTGCGTGGGCATTTACCTATATATGTTAGTGAGGTGGGGAAGTGGTCACTGCCATATGGCTCACTGCCCACACCCCACTCGAGAAAAAGAAAGAGAACTGCGGAGGCGTTCTCCTGAAGATGTAAGGAATTTATCGATTAGGCATGCGTGCGAGAAGAGCCCCAAAGAGAATTGTGCGCATTAAGGTTGCCTCTGAGGATATATGGTTCGAGCAGCTGGTCAACCAGCGCCTCCAAGTAAGAGCTCGAAAGTGCAAGATCAGGAGGAATGTACATGGAGCTTACCGTTATCAACCTAATAAATATTATTGTACGAGTTGCGACACCCTCAAGGACAGTGTTCAAAGTGACAAGGTGGTATGCTAAGGATTTCTGGGAGATTATGGCCACATCACCAGAAGAGTGTGTACAGCCATCTCTGTCTTTTCTGAATACCATGTAGCTATTCAAGAAATTTGTGTGTTTGGAATTCAAATGTGTTTCCTGAACACACATTACACTTGGCTGATTAGCATACAGTATTTAAAATAAATCATCAGTATTTTTTATTAATTATTTAATTTATTTATTTATTAATACACATACCTACATCGCCCTCAAGAGCATTAGTGTGGGGCGGGAGGGGGAAGCAAACAGGAATACAAATACAAATACAGTTGTGAAACTGAGAGGTTGCGATTTTTTCAACAGTGATTTGGAATAAAACAGGTGCGACTACAGATGTGACGTAAAGATACAGTATATCAAAAAAAGGAAGTAACGCAGAGAGAAGAAAAAAAAGCCAAGTACAGGAAGCAAACACCCTCGCAAATTTGACAAGTTCCATTAGACAGAACGGCATGCTATTGCTTCAACAAAAAAGTTTGCAAACTTCTGCGGGGGTGCGCAGACAATTTCCTCTGGCAAACAATTCCAATCGTGTATAGTTCTAGGAAAGAAGGCATGATTAAGAACGTTAATCTTAGAGTTGTATTCGCGACTTTTTAGGCAATGATCGGTACGAGGGGATATATATGTTGGTTGTTTTAATTACGCTTCTTAGTTGATGTCAGTTCTTGAGTTGAATATATTGAAAAAATCAAAACAACCCCCTCGCGAGGGGCACGATCAAATGCAGAGCGTTTCCGTGGGGGGCGTGCCTGCAAGTCTTATGGATTACGTATTAGTTGTTGTTGTTGTAATTGTTGTCTTCCAGCGTAGACATTGTCGATGAAGTCGATGGTGAAACGTGAAACGTGCCGTGAACCCCCTGCCGCGGCTATTACGCAACGTGGAGAGGCTACGACGCAACGTGGCGCGGCTATGACGCAACACAATCCAACACAATCCACTTTAATCCAACCCAATCCAAATCCAAGCCAAGCCAAGCCAATCCAATCCAATCCAATGCCCTTCGCGAGAGAGTGTTATAGCCCCAAAATCGCGCCACCACATGAACGCGAACCGAACGCGGCGAGAGAGGGTGTTGCGAGCGGAGAGAAGGCGAGGAGGACGCGGGGGAGAGGGCGCACCTGTGGCCGACGGTTGAATGAGTCAAGGATATAAGGCACGTTCGTAACCTTCCGTTCTGTGTCGGCTCCGTGGAGCAGTCGGTAAAGTGCCGTGTACCTTGCGTTCCGCCCGCAGAGTCGTGGGATCGAAACCTGGCGCCGGAAGGTATTATTTCTTTATATAGTGTAGGGTGCGGACTACGTAGTGATGCGGACTACGGACGCCAACGCGGGTGACATCGTGAGTTACTAAAATGCTCTGCATTTAAAAAAAGCGGGAGTCCTAGGTATTTACGTCTTACTGAGAGCAGAGGCCATCCTAATTTTTTACAAATGTCTGCTGATCTTTTGGTGAAATCATAGTCGCCTGTCACGAAGCGGACGGCACGTGCCTGTAGTCGTTCCAGTGCATCAACATTTGCCTTTATTGAGGGGTCCCAAACACTGCAACCATATTCCAAAATTGGACGCACATTTGATACGTACAACGCCTCTTTGACCTTGGGCGGAGAGTGTCTGAAATTTCGTCTTAGAAAATTGAGCACACAGCTAACCTTGTTTGTCAAATGAGGAATGTGGTAATTAAAAGATAGGTTGCCTGAGAAAGAAATTCCAAGGTTCTTGTACTCAGTGGCTACAGGCAAGCATGCTCCGCCCATGAAGTAGTCAACGAGTAGTGGCTGTTTTAGGGGCGAAGCTCCTAAAGCCGTGGGTCTGTTCATGCCTTGTGTCTCGTGGTACGTGACCGCCTAGTTCGATGACTCACTCGCAGGTGGCGCTACGTGACCGCCTAGTTCGATGACTCACTCGCAGGTGGCGCTGGTGTGAGTGACGTCATGATGACGTCACTCGCACGTGACTGACATTATAAAAGGCAATCGCTGTTGACGCGCTTCCTCTTTCGCAACGAGTCACCGGATGGAGGAGGTGGTTGTTGACAAGGCTGCGGAGCGGAGGGCGCGCAGGGCGGCGGCAGCGCGCGCTCGCCGACAGGATCCCTCCGTGCGCGTAAGAGAGGCCGAAGCATCTCGTCTAGAAAGTCGCGCTTAAACCGCGCGTCGGCAGCTTCGGGCTGAGCTCGCTTGATGCGTTTTGCAGCTGTGACAAGTGTGTGGCGCCCCCCATCCCTGATATTCGTTGGCCGCTAAGTTCAGTGGCCCTACCACGCTCGGTGGGCAACCTTGTGTGTGGCCGGGCAATAAACACCGCCGAGCACGGCTGCTCGGGGGTCAGTCACCGTCACCACCAGCACGTGCCTGTCGTCTCTCGGCTGGAGGGTACCCCCCTACCCTCCACAGGTTCACGAACGCCGGGTCTAAATCGTGAACACTGGCGACGAGGATGGGATTCGTCGCCACTCGTCGCCACTTGACACTGGCGACGAGGGAAGAACCCCGCGGAGCGGCCGAAGCCACACGAGAACGCCGAGACCACCGGCCCCCTCGAGCCAGCCGCCATTACGCCATGCCGCTGTACGGGAGGCTCGAGCCATTCGAGGGTGAAGGGTCCGCCTGGCCGGTCTACGAGGAGCAAGTCGGTCGTGTTTTCCGGCGAACGACACAACCCGAGGCCAAAACAGCGCGACATCTTCCTGGCCAGCTGCGGGACCCGCGTCTTCGCTCTCCTGCTCGACCTGCTCAAGCCGGCCACGCCGCACGAGAAGTCGCTGGGTGAGCTGCTCGCGACGCTACGCTCGCACTACAGCCCGGCTCCGTCGACGCTAATGGAGCGTTTTCGCTTCAATAACCGGAGCCGCCGAGACGGAGAGACGCTCGGGCAGTTCGTCGCGGCGCTGCGAGGGTTGGCGAGCGGCTGCGGCTTCGGGGAGCAGCTCGACTCGCTGCTCCGGGGCCGTTTCGTCTGCGGCATCAACGACCCCGCCATGCAGACGCGACTCCTGGAGCTTCCCGACCCCTCGCTGGACGACGCCGTGAAGGCAGCGCTGGCGATGGAGGCTGCGGCCAAGGACGCGGGCGAGCTAGCGCGTGCGGCCGGCTCACCGTCGGCGGCGGCGGGAGGCGGCGGTGAACAAGATGGCGGCACGGCATGGCAGGTGCGTTCGCTGCGGTGGTGACCACCCCCCTTCACAGTGCCAGTTCGCGCAAGCGGAGTGCTTTGCGTGCGGAAGAACTGGGCACATTGCTCGGGCGTGCCGAGGGGGGACGACGGCGGACGGACGGAAGCAGCAGCCGGCGTCGAGCACATGTTCCGCGCCAGCCCACGGCCGAGGGAGTAGGCGCAAGGGTAGGCGGCGGGGGCGTGCGGCAGCAGCTTCGGGTGCAGCGGCTCGGCTTCACGTCGTGGCCGAAGACCCGCAGATTTTCGACATGTGGCACGCGGCCACAGTGCAGCCGCCGGTGCCACCATACTGGCTGACCGTCGAAGTCTGCGGGCGCCCCATCTCCATGGAGCTGGACACAGGGGCCAGTGTGTCGGTCATGGCCGGGAAAGCCTTCAAGCGCACCTTCCCTGGCGTGGCCGTCGAGGCGTCGGGCGTCATGCTGCGCAGCTACTCCGGACAGCTCGCCCAAGTCGAGGGTCAAGCCCAGGTCAGCGTCCGCCTTGGCGACAGGGAGGCCACCCTTCCCCTGTACCTGACCAAGGGGCCGTCACCGACGCTGCTGGGACGGAACTGGATCCAGGCGTTGGGCGTGAGGCTGCCGGAGTACCAGGAAGCAGTGCATGCAGTGGCAGACGTCCCCGGCCTCCTGACCAAGTTCGAGGCCTGTTCCAGCCCGAGGTGGGGACATTCACCGGCACGGCGGCAAGCATTCAGGTGCCAGAGGGAGCACTGCCCCGTCCAGCCCGACTGCATGGACGGCGTCATCGAGCAGCTGCTGCACCGGCGAGAGGCCGGCACCAACGGCGGCGGGGTGCTGGGCACCAACGGCCGCCTGCTGCACCTGGTGGTGCTGGGTGCCAGGGCCAGCGCCCAGCACGTGGGGCAGGCTATGGGGCAGGTGCTCCCGCAGGGTTTCCGGCTCGACGACAAGGCCCAGTACGCGCTGGACTTCAGGATCATCGACGGCGACGTGGGCCTGCCGCACAACTCGTTCCGCACGGAGCCCCTGCCCCACGGCTGCCTGTGCGTGTACGCCAGCCAGCCGGGGCTGGAGTACATCCGCGAGAGCCTCGAGAAGACCCTGCTGGCCAACCTGGAGCAGGAGGACCGGCTGCCCTTCCACGGCCTGGCCCTGGTCATGGTGTTTGCGGGCCAGGGGGACTTCCTGCGCGAGGAGGGCATCAACCGGGCCAAGAGCCTGCAGTGCCCCTTCGTGGACGACGGCGGCGGCCTGGACCCCGTGCGGCTGGAGCAGGCGCTGTGCGCGCTGGTGGAGAGCATCGAGCGGCGGGCGGGCCGGCTTCACATCTACCAGGCGCTGCCCGCGGTCGCGGGGCCCCGGCCGGACCTGCGGCTGATGCTGTGCATGGTGTGCGGGGACCCGTACGCGCCCGAGCAGGTGCTGGCGCAGCCGGGCTGCCTGGCCACGGGCCCGCTGCACTGCCTCAGCCCGGACTCCTTCAAGGGGAGGCAGCTTCACCGACCGCTGCCAGCACAGCACCAGGGGCTGGTGCTACTCGCGCCACTGTGGCGCCACGTGCAAGTCCTTCGACACCGGGAAGGCTGACAGCTGGTGCGAGTGTGACACAGGCAGCACCTAATGCTGCCACAACGGCCTCGACACCTGTGCTCCGGCGGAGTGAGAGACTGCGGAGACCTCCGGACCGGTACTCGCCTGGGATCCCCCGTGAAACAGCCAGATACCACAGAAATACTCGACGAACTCACACCTGCAAGCACAACGCACTGTTTCCTATCAGAAAGATAGGTATCCAGCCACTTCAGAAGTTCACTCGGTATGTTAAGTACAGATAGTGTGCGCAGTAATAAAGAATCTGGTACGGAGTCGAACGCTTCGCGGAAATCGAGAATGATGCAGTCAACCTGGGTGGGTGACTGCGTTTACCGAAGTTGCAAGGTCATGCCCAGATTCTATAAGCTTGTGTGTCGCACGAGAAGCCCGCCCTAAAGCCATGTTGCATCGGGGAAAGAATTATTGCTTTGTAGGTGAGTCATTGATTTGTATAGATTGATATGTTCCATATTTTACAGCAAACGCTTGTTAGGGAGATAGGCCTGTAGTTGGAAAACTTGGTTTTGTCGCCAGTTTAAATATTGGATTCACATTTGCATTTTTCCAGTCGGTTGGCAGAGCACCCAGTCGAAGTGATGATTGGAACATGAGGGTTAAAAATGGGGCTATAGACACTGCACAGCGCTTCAGAACATAGTTAGATATGCCATCAGGGCCAGAGGATGAATTCAGATCCCATTACTCTAGAAGAGACACGATGCCGCCTTCGGATATTACTATATCCTGCATTTCCGTATAACCATTAAAACTTTGCGGTATAGCATTCAAGCAAGTTTTCTGAGTGAACACGGACTGAAGTACATATTAAAGCTTTCAGCTTTACCCGTTGTATTATCGGCATAGTTAATACCTTCCATGACGTCAGGAATAGTAGCCTTGCAGTTATTTTTACTTTTAACATATTTCCACACCAATTTAGGGTTGGTTTTCAGTTTTTCGGCGAGTGAGCATAGAGAACTACCTTGCGCTTTTCGGATTCCTTTCGTAACTACTCTGCACAACTCTTTAATCTTGGAGCGAAGCTCAGGCCGAGGCAAGTTGCAATGCTTTTTGAACAGCCTATTTTTTGTTTATCATAGATCGAAGTTCCCTTCTGAGCCATGGCTTATCAGTGCGACGCTTCGCTGAGATTATGCGTGACGGGATGAAGGTTTGTGTCAAAGAGAGGATCTTAGTTTTCAATTTATTCCACTGTTCGTTTATGTCTAGAGATAAGCTATGCAGCTGAAAATCAGAAAAAAATGCATCAAGGGCTTGTGAAAGCGAGCTTGTAGTTCCCTCTTTCATAAGAGAACACTTTTCGTGGTTCTGTAGGCCGATGGTTCTTGGTGGTACAAGTTAGATTAGCGATAACAACGTCATGATCGCTAATACCGGGTATTGTGATTACAGATGATACAATATCAGAGTCGTTGAAAAAGAATAAATCAAGTAAGTTAGCACTGCTAGCACCGATTCGAGTGGGTTGTTTCTACAAATTGCAGTAAGTAACGAGTGCGCATTGACCATTTCGTGAAAAGCAGAATACAAGAGAGATGCATTGCGCAGCAAGGGCGTGATGGACTACCAGTCTATGTCGGGCAATTATAAAATCACAGTCCGAGAATAACATAACTCGTATGTAAGCTCAACAACGTGTTGCTGAACTGAAACAGGGGTTGAGGGGTTCGTAAGCCAGGTGGTCTGTAAAAAGAACCTATGGCAACTGAGGGACCATTTTTGAACAATATCTTGCACAAGACAGTTTCACATGATTTGGTCTGGATGATTATAGGCTGGCTTACCATGCTGTCATGGACGAGGATGAACACGCCACCACCATGGGAATTGCGATCTCTCATGTAAACCGAATAATTAGATGGGAATACTTCGCCTTCATTTACGGTGTTGTCGAGCCAGGATTCCGTTCCAAGAGCGCAGCTCGCTCTTTTCTCACCACGGTAGTGGAAGTCTTAAGGAACTCTCTTTTGAATTGAGTCCAGTCGGTCAAAGAGCTCTCATGGTTCTCGAACCAAGTTCGAGCAGCATCTTCTAAGTAAAAGAAGACATGTCGGAAAGTTTCTTCGTCGTCCCACCTGTTGAAGATGCGGACACGCTCCAGCTTCTCCAACCATTTTTTGGGGTCTTCAGCGGGGGCTGCCCGGAACAATGGCGGTTCTCGGGGCTGCTGCAGGATGATTGGTGACGTTGTTTCTTGCACCGTGGTGTTGGTTGCAGCATTCCTTCTCTTGGGCCCCTTCCTGGCAGAAGACCGAACTCGGGTAGCAATCCTTGCAGCCGGCGGCTTTCTCTGGTTGGAGTGGCTTGGCGGCTTCCAGATGTCGTAGAGAGCATAAAGGCTTAGTACCAAGCACCTCTGTGCTCCCTTAACAACTCAAACGAATACAGAGGCGGTGAAGCAGCGGTCAATAAAGTGACTAGCACAGGCCAGTGTCGTCGAATGAATGCCGCGGCGTCTGCTCTGCAGGCCTCTATCTTTCGGAGCAAGTGTTTCTGGAAACGTCGATTCACATCCAGAACATTGTAGATCACAGAAGATTATTCTGGGCTGGTGACGTTGGGGTGAAACAGTCTGTTTTATCTGAATGTGATAGCCCGTGCGGCATAAAAGGTAAAAGAATGTAAGACGCGCTTCGTTTGGAACGCAGATAACACAGCCGGGTGTGGCCCGGGAGTAAAAACAAACAATAAATAAACAAACCGATACATGGTTCGCGGCAATACAATTATTGCTCCATATGCATTCCTCCTGATTTTGCACTTCCTCGCTCCGACTTCGATGTGCTGGTTGACCAGCTGCCCGAACCATATATCCTCACAGGCGACCTTAATGCACAGAATTGTCTTTGGGGCTCTACTCGTACGGATGCCTGGGGTCACCTGATAGAGAAATTCCTTACATCTTCAGGAGCATGCCTTTTCAACTGTAAACAGCCTACATACCACAACATAGGACACAACACATACTCATATCTTGACTTGGCTATTGGCTCCGCAGTTCTCTTTCCTCTTCTCGAGTGGAGTGTGGGCACTGACCCACATGGCTGTGACCACTTTCCCACCTTACTAACATATATAGGTAAAGGCCCAGCAGTCCATCTTCCCAGAACAGGTTCAATGAAGCAAGAGCTAACTGGAATACATTTACAGAGGCATCAAAACTACACTACACAACCATTAGACGCCTACGCATTGAAGAAGCTTCTCAACTACTCATGGCTCACATTCTCGACGCCGCCGAAAAGTCCTTTCCCCACGCCTGTGGTGTCCCGCGCAACCAGCGGAGGCCGTGGTGGATGATTACTGTTGGTGGGCGCGGGAGGCCCAGAAGAAGGCGGGGGCTATCCTTTGTCAGTACCCCACGTCGTGAATCCTCCTGTTGTGCAAAAGGGCAAAGGGTATGGGAAAACGTGTGTGCCGTTAGGCAAAACGAGAGAGTTGGCGTACATTCATAACATAAATTAACTCCTACACACACAGGAAAAGTATGGACACGAATCCGCAGACTCAAGGGACAACAAGCACACAGCCTGCCTCTGGTCAGCACAACAGGGGACACACTAGAAGACCAGGCTGACACACTCGCACAACACTTCCAACACGTGTTTAGTTCAGCACACTACACTAACACTTTCATGAAACAAACAATCGGCCGAAGAGGATTCTTTACTTGATAACTACAAGTCAGCATCCTCTTATAACTGAGTTTTCACTTCATGAGCTGAGGGCCGCTCTTAAAACTTGTAAACCCTCAGCTCCAGGCCCAGACAACATCGCATATACAATTATACCGCACCTGCACTCAGACACTCTTCTAACACTCTTCCACCTATATAACAAGATATGGCTTTCGGGGCACATTCCAAACTCTTGGAAGGAGGCTATAGTTGTAGCTTTTCTAAAAGAAGAGAAGGACCCGTCGTTACCCGCAAGTTACCGTCCCATAGCCCTGACGAGCGGCCTGTGCAAGCTTCTCGAGAAGATGATAAATTGCTGGCTCGTGTACTTCCTTGAGTACTACGGTCTTCTCTAGAGCTGCCACACAGGCTTCAGGGTGGGGCGATCCACGAACGATCAATTGGTAGGTCTTGAAACATATATAGAGAATGCCTTCATGCATAAACAGTATTGTTTACTGTGTTTTTCAACCTCGAGAAGGTGTACGACACCGCATGGCGTTATGGGATCGTTAGTGTCCTCAAGTCATTCGTTGTTTCTGGTAACATGTTAAACACCCTTGTTAGCTACTTGTCGGAGGGAACGTTTCGAGTGAGAGATGGTTGTGCACTCTCGAACGTCCACGTGCAAGAAAATGGCGTTCCGCAAGGTGGCGTGTTGAGCTGCACTCTCTTCATAGCAAAGATGAACTCTCATGGAAAGGCAATACCATCTAAAATATCTTATTCTATGTATGTAGATGACGTGCAGATATCCTTTATGTCGTGTAACATGTCCATCTGCGAACGTCAAGTCCAGTTTGGTGTCAACAAACTTTCCAGCTGGGCTGACAAGAATGGTTTTAAAATTAATCCCGGAAAGAGCACTTGTGTTGTGTTCTCCAGGAAGCCTGGGGTCCACCCGGACCCAGACATGACTCTTGCGAATGTGCCGAGACCTGTGAACAAAGAGCACAAGCTTTTCGTATTTTATTCGATGAAAAACTTACATTCATTCGTCATATCGAACAGCTCAAATGTACATGCTTAAAACAAATGAATATTCTTAAGGTACTCTCAGGTGAATCTTATGGGTCCGACAAACAACTCCTGCTGCGCCTTTACACAGCTTTGGTGGGGCTCGGCTCGACTACAGCAGTGTCGTGTATGGGTCAGCGACAAAGACAACACTGAAAATGCTCGACCCAGAGCTTCATCTTGGCCCTCGCCTCTTATGCGGCGCTTTCCGCACTAGCCCTGTCGAAAGTCTTTATGTCGAGTGCGACAAATGGTGCCTAGGGCATGAGCGGGAGTATGTTGACCACCTGTATGCATCTAACATCCTGTCTGACCAACCGTCCTTTTAATTCCATCATGAACAATACATCAAACTTGCAACTCTTTTTAAATAGACCAACTATTTCCTTACCGTTCTCTCTCATAGTTAGGGAGGAAGCTTCTGCACTCAATGTCCCCCTTTCAGACACGCACAAGACACCCATCCAGAATTTCACTCCACCACGGCATCTTCGTTCTATATCATGCGACCTGTCATTCACGCAACTAGAGAAAAATAGGGCACCCAGGAGTACGATTCTGCAGCAGTTCCTGTTCCAGCAGGACACGTACAGGTGCGCCGAATTCTTCAGCGACGCGTCGAACACTTCTTCTGCTGTCTCTTGTGCTGCGCACGGACCAAATTTTAGCGTTACTGAAACAATGAATTTTGATAGCAGCATTTACACGACACAAGCATATGGCCTCTTGCTCGCTTCAAATCACATTATTCAACAAAAAATTCTCAAGTCCATCGTGTGCACAGACCCTCTAAGCGTTGTACAGGCACTCTCATCGTGAAGGTCGTCAAAAAACTATGTAATCAATGTTCTTTTAAAGGTGATAATGACTGCATATTCTTCAAATTTAGAAATAACTATATGCTGGGTACCAGGTCACTGTGGGATCCCTGGCAATGCGACCGCCGATAAAATGGCTGCTGCTGCTGCTCTCATGACCACAGATGACATAACAACAGTACCTTACACTGACCTAAAGACACATCAGACGACACCTTCGTAACACATGGCAACTACAATGGAGTCAACAAACAGACAACAAACTTAATGTAATAAACCCACAATTGGGACGCTGCAGAACTGACTCACGCAACAGATACACTGAAGTCGCCCTGGCTAGGCTGCGGATACGCCACGCACATAGTACAACCTGCTCACTGGAACTTCGGGGCCCGTGTGTAGCAGGTGTGGAAAGGGCCTATCTGTAGTCCACATAGTAATCACATGCAAGGCACTTGACACAACACGACGCAAACATTTCCCTGAATTATACAGACGACACATTCCTTTGCACCCATCATACTTTTAGCCGACGAACCAACGTTTTCTCCTCAACGTGTTCTTAAGTTTTAGTGGGAGTAAGATTTCTGCAGCTCTTGTCATATCCCGTGTAATCATCCTGGCCCTATACACCAGCCATCTCCATTGTGTTTTGTATTGCGTGACTCTTACTTCTACTCACAGGTTTTATTTAGTATTTAATCTCATCAACCATTGAATAACTTCTTATTGGGCGGTCTTTGCCCTCAGTCGGCCTAGCGGCAAAAAAAAAAACGCAAACATCACCATCATCATGATGTTGTTTTAAAATTGAACGTCCAAAAATATCAATTTGTTAGTGATTATGTAGAATCTTCATGTACGATGAACAAGAAAAATTGTTACCCTTCTTTGTTGATTTTAGCTTCGAGACGAACAAGAAGCCATATGGCTAATAAGCCAAGTAGGCTAGGAACGTCCCTAGCGGCAAAGGCGCCGCCCACGGCATCCCGCGACTGCAGCGACAGAGTTTTCTCTAGTGTATATTAGTATGAAACTCTATGAGACCGACATACTTTGGAATGGCTTCGCGGAGTGGCACAGCCGTCAGGGCCGTTAGGCTGGTGGGCCCGCAAAAATACAGCACTGGGTGTAATGCGTTGATGATATACTGAATCATTAAATCATAGCGTAGGAACTTAGAAACGTTTGGTATATCTTTTACTCATAAAATAATTTTAGGCGCAGTGAAATCGTATATTTGTGTTTTGTGTATACTTTTTTGTGCATTTCTTTAGTTTCGTTGACCAATAAACTGTCAATAATAACCCCTTTCACAAAACTACTGTTATATGTTTAAAACAGAAATCTATAGGCTACAATTTTACGCATAACAATACCATATGTGTCCCAACAGCTCAAGACAAAAAAATTGTGAAAGCACTCACAATTTGCCATTTTTACAGGGTCACAACAGTTGAAATAGCTCCGTCGCAGACGACGCCGCGCCTTATAGTGGATCGCGCAAACCGTCACGTAGCGGAAGGTACACGGCAGCCGGCCAGGTGTTTGGTCTTCCGGCCAGCCAGGAGAATCGGTCGAGCTTCGCTGAGCGAGCTCGTCCTGGAGCCGCAGCTAACGGAAAGCGGCTGCGCGCCGGTTTTCTCCGCTTGGCCGTCTACTCGCTGGGCTCGCTCCGAGCCGGCTGCTACGTAACTTAAGCCAGGCTATAATGGCTGTTATAATCTGCTTTTTGGTTTTAAAATTGTCGATTTTTAGTGGTCGTTCACACCGTGTATGCGCGTATTTCGGCTGTCATGATTTCTATCTCGAAGCTCCTTTAGGGAGGCTATAGAGAAATACGGTTTCAAAGAGACTAAAATTTTCAGTGCAGTGCGCCATCAAATGGCGCACTATGCGAAAAATTGTCGTGCGTCCCCAAGCGAAAAATTGCGCCCACTGAAGAGTTCCTTATTACGAGGCGTTCTATAGCGTAAGGCGGAAGAAAGTTGTGTCGAGCGTTCAATTGGACATGCACGCTTTTGTATTCAGAACTTATAAGTGCTCAGGTCTTCTTGGACTTTTTAAAGGAGCCATGAAGAGAAAATGCAAGTTGGTTTTATCCGAAAGATTTCGTGTTTTATAGTGCCCGCAGCGCTTGTCCGGATACAAACGGTGCTTTATTCACTGAGAAATTAAACAATTTAGGTTAAAATTTTGATTTTCCCGCTCAATCGTGCGTTTTCGTGGTCCCAAATGACATCACAGGAACCGACCGCTCTGCAGCCTAGAATACCTTCATTCACACATCCGCCGTACAAGGTACACGTATACGCTGGCGCCGCCATTTTTGGTTGCTCGCTCGTCGCCGAAGCAAGTCATTGTGTCAAAACCGCGCTAAAAGTACCGCCGCAACGCGGTTTACTGAAGAAGTTTGAATCATATTGTCTGTTTCGCGTTGCTAGGTCTCGTGGGAAACGAAAAGAATAACGCGTTGAGCCCGTTGGCCCAATTGCGGCGGCACGGAACCGTTCAAAGGTTGTCTCCACCCTGTACAGCGGTGTTGGTTTGTTCCCGCGTTTCTTTACGTTCCGTAACCTGGATGGCGCCACCATACCGTGGCAAGCGTTTGGTTTGTTTTTGCCCGCATTTAAACCTGGCTTGTTTTTTTTTTGTTCTGGGAGAAAATATTCGTTCCCTGAAACAGTGCTCGCTCGACAAATGGGGTCGCGTAAGACACCGTTGCTTGCGTCAATCGGCCAGTGTCGTCTGAGACAACCCCAAGCCCCGTAGTGCTGTGCAGCTAAACGAAGCATGCTGTGCGCAGTACGAACAGCAGAACGCATCAGTACTTCTATGTTTACATGTGCTTTCGTAACTTCCACTGTTTGTCCCATCATTCTTATTGCTTTGTAAAGAATGCATGTGCCCTAAATTTAAGCGCAAATCGCTCGTAAGCTCTGTAAGCTCTACCTAGTTTTCGTCTGCTTCTGCCAGCCTCCGCCAATCGCAGAGCTTAGCTCATGTGACATCACAGGTTCTGTTGCGGGAAATGAGCAGGTGGGTCGCATGACCATTCCCGTTTTTCCTAATTATGTAGCTTATTTGAGCGAAGTTTACGTTAAAAGTGGTGTCAGTATGATTCTAACGAGACAATCTTATGACGCGTAACTTATACACTCATGATTTACCTAGCTACATCTACAACACAGACTGAATAACGATGATGAGGTTCATCGGCCAGTTATATGAAAATTTTTGTTCAATAACGTTAGGTACCTAATATACCAACAATACGGGAAAAGTACGATTAAAGGCAGCTACAGACAGATTATCGCTCAAATTCAGGTTGCAACTTTGGATACTGTGCGTCGGCAAAGCTTGCCAATGAACGTCGACCGAAAGACGTATAAGTTCTGAGAATTCTTCCTCTGCGGCCCTTCGCTGCCGCGGTCAAGTGAAAAAGCGGGCTTCTCTGAAAACGGCCTTCTCAGCGTCGAAGCAAATTGGAAAGAACTTTCGCGGCCCCTGTTCCTGCGGGCGCAGTCAGAAATATGGTGGCATCTGCGAACAACCCCATTCCTTCTCCCGCGGAACAACCCCATTCCTTCTCCCGCCCACTTTGAAATTAGTCATTGAGAAAGGGGGAGAGCGACCCAAGCTGGACCGAAGGAGGCAGGGAAAGGAAGTTCTGGGAAGCGTTGAAAAGGTAGAGGGGACCACGACCGCCCGGGGAGGTGCGGCGTGAGTGCCGCGCGCGTCGACGCTGTAGCCCGGTCGTGCGAAGGGAAGTTTTCGTGGAAAAGAGGGTCAAGCGTTCCGTGCTGTGTTAGTATTCGTGCGCGCAGCAATAATAGTGGCAGAAAATTTTCCCTGAGTACTGATAACAGATATAGTTTTTCGGATGAAGAAAACAAAACGTTAAGCGATGTTGTATTTGCCAAATAAAATCATTACCAGAAAACAAGTTAGAAAAAGGTCGAAAGATGGGCACGTATCTCCGCACTATTTGCTAGCGCGATGGACCTGCTTATACCAGGATGTACTCAGTCAGCCACATCCCGTCTCCTTGCTCATGTGCGCGGGCATGGCACGTGTTGCCTAATGTTGGAAATTTACCACTCGACTGCAATGTGTTCGTGTTGATGGTGTGACGCCAAGCAAATGTGCCGCTTTTCGCTGTCGGAAATTTCGGTGTTTACGGTGACAGTGTTACGATTAATTCAACATCAACTCGAAGTCATGCGAAAATGGATACCTGCGATTCCGCGACAGGAATTTCATCGTACGCAAAACACCAGGGTGAGTGATCTTACGAACTGAAGAGGCTGTATTGTGCGAGAAATGCAGGACTTTTTTTGGTGTTCAAGAATACGTTTCCAAGCTACCCTGCACCACATGGGCATTGCAATGTACACAGAAGTGAAGATTTTGCCGCGGTGATGTGACAAATATTTTTTTTCGCGAACTGAGAAACCGTACAAGGAACTAATTGAACGAAATTGGTAAACGTTTTTTATTATTGCATTATGTGCGACCGTCGTCATTGTTTATTAAGAGTGCATTTCCATTTTAGCCACCATACTTGCAACTTCGTGCATTGAGTACTGAGTGAAATGAACGACTTGTGAGTGTTTTATTTTCTGTGGACTACCCAGCACCTGTAGGTATATGTGTCTCGGTGGGCGTTCGGGGAAAATGTGCCGCGTAGTGTGGCTGTCGAGCGAATGACGTAAGTGTGAGCCAGAGTGTTGGAATGCGTGTGCTGAGTGTTGGAATGCGTGTGCTGTGTGTTTCGATCGGCGTATGTGAACAACAGTTTACTGGCGGCGAAGTAGCGTAGATAGTAGCCCTTTATGTAATGAATGGGATGAATAAACCCCTTGGTTTTGCTTTTCTTATTTGCCTTTGTTTAAGCCTTTTGTGAATGAAAACTGGCGACGTGTTTGCAGTCGCAAACTTGCACTCCCCCTATATCGCTGAAGTGTTCATGGAGCATATATTACAGAATGCAGATAGCCACACAACATAAGTGCCACAGGAGAAGTTCTAGAGATCCGCAAGGCTATATGCCGGCATGGCAGCGTGTTAATAATTTCCCAGAGGCTGCTGCTGTCGCTGTGTTTCAAGTAGTGGCGATTCTCTTCTGGCTGCAGCCCATGCAAAATATCGGTTGTCTTTATGGTCGGCTATTGAAAATCCTTCTTATGGTTGTCTTTAGCTATTTGGCCCAATTATCTTTAGACATTTCTATGGCTGTCTTTAGCCATTTAAATATATATTCCTATGGGTGTCTTTAGCTTCTTCTATAGCCACAGCGATATCAAAAGAAGACCTAAAGAAAGCCATAGAACTGGCTATAGAAGAAGCTAAAGACACCCATAGGAATGTCGATATCTAAACACAACCACAGAATATCTAAACACAACCACAGAACCGGCTATACAAGAACCTAAAGACACCCATAGGAATGTCGATACGAATATCTAAAGACAACCACAGAACCGGCTATAGAAGAACCTAAAGACACCCATAGGAATGGCGATACGAATCGCTAAAGGCAACCATAGAACCGGCTATAGAAGAACCTAAAGACACCCATAGGGATGTCGATACGAATATCTAAAGACAACCACAGAACTGGCTTTAGAAGAAGCTAAAGACACCCATAGGAATGGCGATACGATTCGCTAAAGACACCCATAGAAACGTCTAAAGAATATTGGGCCAAATAGCTAAAGCCGACCATAAAAAGGATTTTCTATAGCCGACCATACAATATTTTTGTATGGGGTGTAACACGGGAGTCATGGATAGCCTCAGATTGGGTTAAAATTCAGAGATATGTGGCGCTAAAGAATGCGGGGTACCAAATTGAGGGTCTCGAGGAGGGAAATCACGTGGGACAACAAAAAAAGAAAAAGTGCCTCGTTGTTTGCTGAGGCACTTGTATTAGTTTTTATTAGCATTTGCTAGGTGGGATGAGCTCTCGTAGCTCGGCTCAGCACCACGCTATCGTTGTAAGCAATTACCGCCACTGTTCCCATCTGTTAATTTCCAGCGTGCACGCGTGCGAGTGCGTGCGCGTTTGCGCGTGCACGTGTGCATGCGTGCATGTGTGTGTGTGTGCGTTTGCGCGTGCGGTGTGTGGTGTGTGTGTGTGTGTGTGTGTGTGTGTGTGTGTGTGGTGTGTGTGTGTGTGTGGTGTGTGTGTGTGTGTGTGTGGTGTGTGTGTGTGTTGTGTGTGTGTGTGTTCCCTCACGTGTGCATGCGTGCATTGTGTTTGAGATGTAGTCGTTGGAGAACTGCGTGTGTGTGTTAATTCTTTTCCTTTGTGCGTGTGTGTGTGTGTGTGTGTGTGTGTGTGTGTGTGTGTGTGTGTGTGTGTGTGTGTGTGTGTGTGTGTGTGTGTGTGTGTGTGTGTGTGTGTGTGTGTGTGTGTGTGTTCTGTGTGTGTGTGGTGTGTGTGTGTTGTGTGTGTGTGTGTGTGTGGTGTGTGTGTGTGTGGGTGTGTGTGGTGTGTGTGTGTGTGTGTGTGTGTGTGTTTTGTTATCTTGTGCTGATTTCTCAGTCATCTGTTCTTTCATTGTGTTTGAGTGCAGTCGCGTTGGAGAACTTGGAGCTTATTTTTCTGAGAGCCTGAGTTAATTCTTTTCCTTTGCATTGTCATCACGTGCTAGTTTTGTTATCTTGTGCTGATTTCTCATTATAATAAAATCAGTTCAAACGCACACACAAACTGCGCTTGCTTATTTTTCTGAAGTGTTTTCCTTCTGTCGGAATGTCTGTTCATGTCTTTGTGGCTCTGTTGCATCTCTATCTCCTACACTCTAGTGGGAAGGAAATCTACGGACACGAAACGCGGCCGCAAGGCTTAATTCATAAACAAATGACATGAATTGGCCATTCGCCTTTCTGAGAGCGTTGGTACACTGTGGGAAGGAAATTACGGACACGAAACGTGGCCGCAAGGCTTATTCATAAACAAATGTGAAATTCGCCTTTCTGATGAGCTCTGATGCCCCCTGTTACCTATGGTCGTCCACAATTTCCAGAACACCATATGTGTCGAAGGAGTTTCTTGTTTGTTGGGACACGGGGAAATGGAGGGAGTAACAGAGAGTTTTTGAGTCTGTTTGAATGGCAGCTATTAGCAGAGAGTTTTTGAGTCTGGTGATTTAAGTTCGAGAGCTTGGCATGGCTTTTGTTCTTACCCCATGCCATCCTGCCTCGATGATTCAGCAATTAGACGCCAATATTTTTATTACTATATACCGCATTGATGGACATCTCTGGACAAGCCCTGGCATGTATACAGCACAACTGCCTTACGAGTTGGCAGGGAAATTTGGTTAAACCCTACCCAGCAATTAAAGAAAGATACCATTTGCTATATCCTCATAACTACAATCATAAAGCATTCTTATATTTGTCCCACGTGATCATCCTCGACGAGACCTTTAATTTGATACCCCACACACCCTAGCAGGATCATATGGAATTCATACCAGTCAAACTAACCATGACTCTTATGACTAACCAGGACGCATTATTTAAATGTCCGACGTGATTCCCCTAATTGAAATTTTCATATTGACACCCCACATGCTTTAGCCGCCTCAGCTTGAATTGAACCCAATCTATGACTCATAATGACTATCTCATGATTAGAACCACGAAGCCTTTTTTATTTGTACCACGTGATTCCCCTCGTCAAGACCGTAAATTTGATACCCTATACGCCCTAGGGGTCACTTCGAATTTTAACCCAATATAAGACTCGGCATGACTATCTCATGGTTATAACCAGGAAGCATCTTTGCATTTCTTTCTCGTGATTCCGCTCATCAAGACCATTAATTTGATACCCATCACATCCTAGCGGAATCAATTTGAATGTTAAACCAATCAATGACTAACCATTACTATCTCATGATATAGCCATACCGCATTTTTGTCCCAAGTGATTTCCCTCATCGGAACCTCAATTTGATGCCCCGCACACCCAGTGGTGTCATTGTGAATTATAACCTAATTTATGACCCACCTTGAGTAGGTCATGGTAATAATCAGGAAGCACGTGATTACCCTCATCAAGACCTTTAATTTTATACCCACACGCCCTAGCGCAAGGAACTTAAATAATAACCTAATTTATGACGCCTCACTACGTCATCATATAACCATAACTCATTTTGTCCCGAATGATTCCCCACATCCAGACCTTGAATTTGATTCCCCAGATGCCGTCGCAGTGTAATTTTGAATCAGTGTAATTTTGAATCTTAACCCAATCTATTTATGACTGCCTGATGACTACAATCAGGAATCGTTTTTGTATTTACCCCGCGTGAGCGTTTCATTTGATTCCGTTAATCGGCGTCACATTTGACCACAATCTAATGCGGTCATTATTCTGTCTAAAGAGGCGTTTCCCAGTCAATTCAGCTAATTCATTTGAAACAGCCGAAGGGACAGCCCCCGCCCGTTTTCCCCCCGGCGCGCACCTCTTCCTTTGTGACCCCTAGTATATCAAGCCGTTAACAGTAGCAGGAGAACAACAAGCAAGCAGGCGCCGCAGTGTGCTTTCCCACCACCCTTTCCCACCCTCTTTGTGGATTCATCAGGAAAAGTTAGCAGAAACCCTTTTTTATGACCTCACCAGCAAGGCGCCGCAGTGTGCTTTCCCAATTATCAACCCTTTTTTATGACCTCCCCAGCGAAAACTTATTCACAGCAGGAGAAAAAGTATACAGCAACCCTTATGGCCATGAAAATTCAACAAGAACTAAAAAAAATCAGACACCACCTCCCTCCCAACATATCATGCAGATCGCGATTGGTGCCACACCCGCAGGTAACTTGAATTCCGAGCCCACAGTGACGCATGAAACTTAACAGCCAACCATAGCTGCCCGCTAGGCTACTCATGTGTACTCAAAACTCAAAATGTACTCAAAACTCCATATGTACTCCAAATCAAAATGTACTCAAACTCAAACTCCATTGTAACTCAAATCAAAATGTACTCAAACTCAAAATTAACTCAGACTCAAACTCAAAATGTACTCAGAACTCAAAATGGAATCAAACTGAAAATGCAAAATGCACTCAAAACTCAAAATGTACTCAAATGGACTCAAACTCAGAATTTAAAATGGACTCAAATTCAAAATGTACTCAGAACTCAAAATGGACTCAAACTAAAATGTACTCAGTCAGAACTCAAAATGGACTCAAACTCAAAATGTACTCAGAACTCAAAATGGACTCAAACTCAAAATGTACTCAGAACTCAAAATGGACTCAGAATTCACTAGGTCTCAGGCGTACTCAAACTCAAATGAACCCAGAACTCGAAATAGGCTGAGAACTCAAATGATTCAGAACTCAAATGCCCTCACAACTCTCTCGTGCTAGGAATTTACTCGGGCTCAGATGGACTCTGATTTCATTAGCATTCAGTGTTTTCAAATTCACGCGTGGTAAAAATATTACGCGCGCAAATTCGTGAGCTCAACACTCTTGCATTCGGCACGACATGACACCGTAGCTCCTGTGAGGTCGGAAACAATTTTTGTTGCAGATTTAATACAGCTATACCTGCTACCCATGATGAATAGGCTGGTTGCAAGCAATTGTAGTACATATTGAATACCAAACTCTTTATGTAGGCTCCATGTTCGTGTTTATGACAGAGGCGGTCCAGACTCGATGGTGTGCTGGGTCCTGGGTCGAAACAAGCAAGATTTGGGCGAGGGGATGTGCGCTCACTGCTCCGTTCATTTATGTCGAAGCTGTTTAGGTTACGGTTCCGTTCATTCTTGCTCTGCATCCTGCAAAAACGCCTTGTGTCAAAGCGAACTGTCCCCGCGAATCTATGAGCGCGAGGCGTTCATGGATATGCCTTTGCTTTTTTAATGCATAGCATTCTTTGCCGAGCACCCCCCTGTCCCTACCCCCCACCAGATCGTGTAACGCCTGCATTTACACAAAATGCAGATATCACGGAAGTTCAACCTGTAATCATTATAAAAGCGTAATGTAGACAATTGATCAAACTAAATGTTAAAAACAAAAAAAATAATAATAAAAAAATAATCGCAAATGCGAACAGTCCCATACAAAAATGCCTTATGGGCGTCTATAGAAAAATGTATGGTGAGCTATGGCCGCCTATGGGTCCCTATGGTCCCCCATAAAATGCATAAATTAGGCTATAGCCAGCTATTGAATTTTTATGCATCCGGCTGCACTAAAGAATGTAAACCATACAATTCTCTTTAGACGACTATGGAACATCCTAGTGTGTTCAGTCTATAGAGTCACAGCTATTCAGGCTACTGTAGCCAGCTAAACAAAAATCTATTGCTTTAGTTCTATAGGCCAGCCGCGACAAAGCTCTTTTGGCTGGCTATAGACCATTGTTTAGCTTTAAGTCTACAGACTTGAAACCATTCAGCTGTCTTTTACCAGCTATTGAAAAGAGTTCGTCCTAAAGCTAAAGAGTGAAAGCCATAAAAGCTCATTGGCTGGCTATAGGCCGTTTTTTTAGCTCTAAGTACACATTGGAATCATTCAGCTGTCTTCTGCCAGCTATTAGAGAGAATCTGCCCTAAAGCTAAAGAGAGGCACCCATAAAAGTTTTTGCGGCTGGCTACAGCGCAATATATAACTGTAAACCTTTAGACGTGTGACAATTAAGCAACATTTTAGCCGGAATTAGGAAAGGTTTGGCGCAGAATTTAGAGGCTTGCATCCATTAAAGCTTCCTTAGCTAACTACATAGTGACATATGATCTAAGTCTCCAGCCGCTAAAAAAATTGTTAAAGGTAATTCGAGCGCACCATTAAATTCTATTCCGCTGGTTTCAATATGACTTATGACGCGTAATTTATACACTCATGATTTACCTAGCTACATCTACAACACAGACTGAATAACGATGATGAGGTTCATCGGCCAGTTATATGAAAGTTTTGTTCAATAACGTTAGGTACCTAATATACCAACAATACGGGAAAGTACAGACAGATTAACGCTCAAATTCAGGTTGCAACTTTGGATACTGTGCGTCGGCAAAGCTTGCCAATGAACGTCGACCGAAAGACGTATAAGTTCGGAGAATTCTTCCTCTGCGGCCCTTCGCTGCCGCGGTCAAGTGAAAAGCGGGCTTCTCTGAAAACGGCCCTCTCAGCGTCGAAGCAATTGTGGAAAGAACTGTCGCGGCCCCCGGCCTGCGGCGCAGTCAGAAATATGGTGGCATCTGCGAACAACCCCATTCCTTCTCCCGCGGAGCCCACTTTGAAATTAGTCATTGAGAAAGGGGGAGAGCGACCAAGCTGGACCGAAGGAGGCAGGGAAAGGAAGTTCTGGGAAGCGTTGAAAAGGTAGAGGGGACCACGACCGGCCGGGGAGGTGCGGCGTGAGTGCCGCGCGCGTCGACGCTGTAGCTGGTCGTGCGAAGGGAAGTTTTCGTGGAAAAGAGGGTCAGGCGTTCCGTGCTGTGTTAGTATTCGTGCGCGCAGCAATAATAGTGGCAGAAAATTTTCCCTGAGTACTGATAACAGATATAGTTTTTTCGGATGAAGAAAACAAAACGTTAGGCGATGTTGTATTTGCCAAATAAAATAATTACCAGAAACAAGTTAGAAAAAGGTCGAAAGATGGGCACGTATCTCCGCACTATTTGCTAGCGCGATGGACCTGCTTATACCAGGATGTACTCAGTCAGCCACATCTCGTCTCCTTGCTCATGTGCGCGGGCATGGCACGTGTTGCCTAATGTTGGAAATTTACGACTCGACTGCAATGTGTTCGTGTTGATGGTGTGACGCCAAGCAAATGTGCCGCTTTTCGCTGTCGGAAATTTCGGTGTTTACGGTGACAGTGTTACGATTAATTCAACATCAACTCGAAGCCATGCGACAATGGATACCTGCGATTCCGCGACAGGAATTTCATAGTACGCAAAACACCAGGGTGAGTGATCTTACGAACTGAAGAGGCTGTATTGTGCGAGAAATGCAGGACTTTTTTTGGTGTTCAAGAATACGTTTCCAAGCTACCCTGCACCACATGGGCATTGCAATGTACACAGAAGTGAAGATTTCGCCGCGGTGGTGAGACAAATATAATTTTTTCGCGAACTGAGAAAACGTACAAGGAACTAATTGAACGAACTTGGAAAACGTTTTTTATTATTGCATTATGTGCGACCGTCTTCATTGTTTAATTAAGAGTGCATTTCCATTTTAGCCACCATACTTGCAACTTCGTGCATTGAGTACTGAGTGAAATGAACGACTTCTGAGTGTTCTATTTTCTGTGGACTACCCAGCACCTGTAGGTATATGTGTCTCGGTGGGCGTTCGGGGAAAATGTGCCGCGTAGTGTGGCTGTCGAGCGAATGACGTAAGTGTGAGCCAGAGTGTTGGAATGCGTGTGCTGTGTGTTTCGATCGGCGTATGTGAACAACAGTTTACTGGCGGCGAAGTAGCGTAGATAGTAGCCCTTTATGTAATGAATGGGATGAATAAACCCCTTGGTTTTGCTTTTCTTATTTGCCTTTGTTTAAGCCTTTTGTGAATGAAAACTGGCGACGTGTTTGCAGTCGCAACTTGCACTCCCCCTATATCGCTGAAGTGTTCATGGAGCATATATTACAGAATGCAGATAGCCACACAACATAAGTGCCACAGGAGAAGTTCTAGAGATCCGCAAGGCTATATGCCGTCATGGCAGCGTGTTAATAATTTCCCAGAGGCTGCTGCTGTCGCTGTGTTTCAAGTAGTGGCGATTCTCTTCTGCCTGCAGCCCATGCAAAAATATCGTATGGTCGGCTATTGAAAATCCTTCTTATGGTTGTCTTTAGCTATTTGGCCCAATTATCTTTAGACATTTCTATGGCTGTCTTTAGCCATTTAAATATATATTCCTATGGGTGTCTTTAGCTTCTTCTATAGCCCCAGCGATATCAAAAGAAGACCTAAATAAAGCCATAGAACTGGTGTATAGAGAAATCTAAAGACACCCATAGGAATGTGCGATACGAATATCTAAAGACAACCACAGAACCGGCTATAGAAGAACCTAAAGACACCCATATTATGTTTATATCAATATCTAAAGACAACCACAGAACTGGCTATAGAAGAAGCTAAAGACACCCATAGGAATGGCGATACGATTCGCTAAAGACACCCATAGAAACGTCTAAAGAATATTGGGCCAAATAGCTAAAGCCGACCATAAAAAGGATTTTTATAGCCGACCATACAATATTTTTGTATGGGGTGTAACACGGGAGTCATGGATAGTCTCAGATTGGTTAAAATTCAGAGAGATGTGGCGCTAAAGAATGCGGGGTACCAAATTGAGGGTCTCGAGGAGGGAAATCACGTGGGACAAACAGAAAAGTGCCTCGTTGTTTGCTGAGGCACTTGTATTAGTTTTTATTAGCATTTGCTAGGTGGGATGAGCTCTCGTAGCTCGGCTCAGCACCACGCTATCGTTGTAAGCAAATTACCGCCACCGTTCCCATCTGTTAATTTCCAGCGTGCACGCGTGCGAGTGCGTGCGCGTTTGCGCGTGCACGTGTGCATGCGTGCATGCGTGTGTGTGTGATGCGTGTGCGCGCGTGTGTGTGACGTGCGCGTGTGCTGTGTGTGATGTGTGTGTGTGTGTGTCGTGCGTGTGTGTGTGTGTGTGTGTGTGTGTGTGTGTGTGGTGTTGTGTGTGTGTGTGTGTGTGTTCCCTCAGTCATCTGTTCTTTCATTGTGTTTGAGATGCAGTCGTTGGAGAACTGGAGAGCCTGAGTTAATTCTTTTCCTTTGCATTGTCATCACGTGCTAGTTTTGTTATCTTGTGCTGATTTCTCATTATAATAAAATCAGTTCAAACGCACACACAAACTGCGCTTGCTTATTTTCTGAAGTGTTTTCCTTCTGTCGGAATGTCTGTTCATGTCTTTGTGGCTCTGTTGCATCTCTATCTTGTACACTCTAGCAAGGAGATAATGTCATGACATGTAATTGGCCAATTCTGGATTCGAGTGCACGTGGTACACTGTGGAAGGAAATTACGGACACGAAACAGTGGCCGCAAGGCTTATTCATAAACAAATGTGAAATTCGCCTTTCTGATGAGCTCTGATGGCCCCTGTTACCTATGGTCGTTCCACAATTTCCAGAACACCATATGTGTCGAAGGAGTTTCTTGTTTGTTGGGACACGGGGAAATGGAGGGAGTAACGTTTGAATGGCAGCTATTAGCAGAGAGTTTTTGAGTCTGGTGATTTCAGTTCGAGAGCTTGGCATGGCTTTTGTTCTTACCCCATGCCATCCTGCCTCGATGATTCAGCAATTAGACGCCAATAGTTTTTATTACTATATACCGCCATTGATGGACATCTCTGGACAAGCCTGGCATGTATACAGCACAACTGCCTTACGAGTTGGCAGGGAAATTTGGTTAAACCCTACCCAGCCATTAAAGAAAGATACCATTTGCTATATCCTCATAACTACCAATCATAAGCATTCTTATATTTGTCCCACGTGATCATCCTCGACGAGACCTTTAATTTGATACCCCACACACCCTAGCAGGATCATATGGAATTCATACCAGTCAAACTAACCATGACTCTTATGACTAACCAGGACGCATTATTTAAATGTCCGACGTGATTCCCCTAATTGAAATTTTCATATTGACACCCCACATGCTTTAGCCGCCTCAGCTTGAAGTGAACCCAATCTATGACTCATAATGACTATCTCATGATTAGAACCACGAAGCCTTTTTTATTTGTACCACGTGATTCCCCTCGTCAAGACCGTAAATTTGATACCCTATACGCCCTAGGGGTCACTTCGAATTTTAACCCAATATAAGACTCGGCATGACTATCTCATGGTTATAACCAGGAAGAATCTTTGCATTTCTTTCTCGTGATTCCGCTCATCAAGACCATTAATTTGATACCCATCACATCCTAGCGGAATCAATTTGAATGTTAAACCAATCAATGACTAACCATTACTATCTCATGATATAGCCATACCGCATTTTTTGTCCCAAGTGATTTCCCTCATCCGGAACCTCCATTTGATGCCCCGACACCCAGTGGTGTCATTGTGAATTATAACCTAATTTATGACCCACCTTGAGTAGGTCATGGTAATAATCAGGAAGCACGTGATTACCCTCATCAAGACCTTTAATTTTATACGCCACACGCCCTAGCGCAAGGAACTTAAATAATAACCTAATTTATGACTACCTCCTACTACGTCATATATATAACCATAACTCATTTTGTCCCGAATGATTCCCCACATCCAGACCTTGAATTTGATTCCCCAGATGCCGTCGCAGTGTAATTTTGAATCTTAACCCAATCCATTTATGACTGCCTGATGACTACAATCAGGAATCGTTTTTGTATTTACCCCGCGTGATTCCGTTAATCGGGACCTTTCATTTGATACCTTACACGCCTTAGCGTCATCAGTTTGACATTTCACCCAATCTAATGCGGTCATTATTCTGTCTAAAGAGGCGTTTCCCAGTCAATTCAGCTAATTCATTTGAAACAGCCGAAGGGACAGCCCCCGCCCCGTTTTCCCCCCGGCGCGCACCTCTTCCTTTGTGACCCCTAGTATATCAAGCCGTTAACAGTAGCAGGAGAACAACAAGCAAGCAGGCGCCGCAGTGTGCTTTCCCACCACCCTTTCCCACCCTCTTTGTGGATTCATCAGGAGAAAAAGTTAAGGCAACCCTTTTTTATGACCTCACCAGTCAATTATCACTCACGCGCCAGCCGCGAAAACTTGGTATACAGCAAGTGCTTATGGCCATGAAAATTCAACAAGAACTAAAAAAAATCAGACACCACCTCCCTCCCAA
Source organism: Haemaphysalis longicornis (assembly GCA_013339765.2). Taxonomy (NCBI): domain Eukaryota; kingdom Metazoa; phylum Arthropoda; class Arachnida; order Ixodida; family Ixodidae; genus Haemaphysalis; species Haemaphysalis longicornis. The sequence continues at coordinate 197,861,178 of CM023451.1, read as the reverse complement.
CATATCAGCAGATCGCGAATGGTGCCCACACCCGCAGGTAACCTTGAATTTCCGAGCCCACAGTGACGCATGAAACTTAACAGCCAACCATAGCTGCCCGCTAGGCTACTCATGTGTACTCAAAACTCAAAATGTACTCAAAACTCCATATGTACTCCAAATCAAAATGTACTCAAACTCAAAATTAACTCAGAACTCAAAATATACTCAAACTCAAAATGTACTCAGAACTCAAAATGGAATCAAACTGAAAATGCACTCAAAACTCAAAATGGACTCAAACTCAACATGTACTCAGAATTTAAAATGGACTCAAATTCAAATGTACTCAGAAACTCAAAATGGACTCAAACTAAAATGTACTCAGTCAGAACTCAAAATGGACTCAAACTCAAAATGTACTCAGAACTCAAAATGACTCAAACTCAAAATGTACTCAGAACTCAAAATGGACTCAGAATTCACTAGGTCTCAGGCGTACTCAAACTCAATGGGACTCATACTCAGTCGGCGCACTAGGCTCAACTCAGCTCAAGCCAACTCACCATGCCACACTAGCCTCACGATCACTCAAACTCACGCGAGTTTGAGTCCAAATGAGCCTGAATGAGTGGACTCACGAGTGAGTTCGCCGACCTCTGTATGGCATTTTCTAACCCCCCCCCCCCCCACCGCCCCAACTGATCGGTCCCTGAGAAGGGGCCGCACGAAGTTTCATTCCCGTCTATTTCAACAATTGTCTGTTCAACAACCGTGAAGAACTATTTTGGTTTTCTTGTAAACGAGTCAGCTGACCCGACCAGACCTGTCACTTCACTGTCGCTATTCCTGGTCTCGAGAGTTCTGCAAAGCACATTAGGTGAAAAGTATCAAGCTAAAAAGCTTAGGAGGGAAGAAATCATTGTCGCACTCAATACTGAACCACAGTCCCGCACACTTCTTGCCCAAACTCACATCCTTGATCTGGACATCAGTGTCATGCCCCACTGCAACCTGAACAGCTTCCAGGGTGTGATTTCGGAGACAGATCTTACAGAAAGAGATTCCGACATTCTTGAAGGGTGAAAGGAACAGGGTGTCACAGCCGTGCGTCCCATCACAATGCGCAGGGATGATATGATAATCCCCACCAAACATATTATCCTGACCATAATCCAATCGGCACTTTCACAATACATAAATGCAGGCTACATCAAGATGCTACATTCGCCAGTACATACCAAATCCACGCCGTTGCTTTAAGTGCCAGTGGTTCGGGCAGAGTACGACCTCTTGCCGCGGCAAAACAACCTGCGCGAAATTCGCCTCACAGGACCAACCCACCGGCAATTGCAACTCTGGCACCTTTACTTGTGCAAACTGCAGTGGCCCACATGCGGCCTACAACAGAAAATGCGAGAAATTTAAGCAAGAACAGAAAATAATCAAAGTGAAAGTCACTGAAAAATTTATTTCCTAGAGGCGCGAAAGAGGTTCGCCCCTTTCCCTCTAGGGAAGTACGCCGACACAGCTCGCCGGAGGGCGGAGCGGCGTCTGGTTTTGTAAGGAACCCAGTACCGAGAGTCGGGCTTGTTCCCGCCTTCGCCCCCTCCTTGGGTTGCCTCAGGCAGCCCAACCCGTAACCACAGCGCTCGCTGAGGCAGCAGCGGCTCTACTGGCAACAGCCACCATTGGGACTGATGCCACTCCGGCCCCTGCTTCCTCACCCTTCCTGCTTCCACTGGAACATGAGGAGGACATGAACACGAGGGGTACCGAATTGGCTCCCACCTCTGCCGCACCGCCCGTGCCACCTGTGGCGCACCCGACACCTTCGGAGGTAGCGGCTGAAAAAACAAAGGGCACCCGAATGGGTGCCATGTCCAGGGGGCCCGGTCTATCGGGCACCCCTTGGACATCCGAGGATGAGATGAACGTGGGACCGTCGCAGTCTTTGTCGCAGCGGAAGGAACGGGACCCTGCATACAAACCTCTAGAGACACCGACAAAGCCGCCTCCGAGAGTCTAATCCCCGAAAGACGATACATAAACAACACACTCCAGTAGCTCCGAACACTTCATAATTGGAAGACAAAACATACTTTAATGGAACTGCAGAGACCTTTGGGGATCTGGCGCCGACATGGACGCCAATTGCTCATTGCTACTTTTTGTTCATGTTGCGCAGATGCTGACCACTTTCTGTGAATCTGGACCGATAGTGTGCCCGATTTTCGACCGCACTACACCCCCAAATGGTGTCTGTCCAGCTTATCAAGGACTTTTCTACAACTACCCAACGCATCCTGTGACGGCGCTGCTCGCTCCTATCGGCCGCTGTTACTCTCGCTGGCAACCTGGCACACTACAGGACGATGTAGAACTAAATAAGCAACTGCTGCCGCCACTCACTTTGGAATCTGGCGCCGACATGGACGCCAATTGCTCATTGCTACTTTTTGTTAAGGTTGGTAATACTTATCTTTCTGTGAACGGCAGACCGTTCAAAAAGTCGGGGCCGGATCCCAACTCTGGTTTGATTGTTGCTGTTCTGGGTTTTCTTGGACTTGTCGTGAACTGCTTGTCTCGCGCACATGGCCGACGTATAAAATTGCTGTTGTCCAGTGATATAGAACTAAATCCAGGCCCCCTGACAGAAGAACAACTAGGCCAGATGTTCAATGTGATCATGACAATACCAGCAATGCGAGAGAGGCAGTCCGATATACTTGAAGAAATTCGTTCCATTCGACTGGAGCAACAGGGTCTGGAAAACAAGTTATCAGCACTAACCGAGAAGATCACCGATGTTGAAAATAACGTGTCTTCTGTCTTATCGGTGAAGGATAACGTAGCACGACTTGTTTCCCAGACTGACAGCCTTACTTCTGCGCGTTCTAGACTAGAAAGCAGCCAGGATGATTAAGAAAACTGGTTAAGACGGAATAACTTAATTTTTTATGGCCTGCAGGACGATGTAAAGGAAACCTGGGACGAAGCAGAGGCCCGTAATCGTGTTCTGCTCAGAGCGACTAAGTGTTTCACTTGATTCGGCCGCCATTGAAAGGGCTCACCGATTAGGTCAGTTCACGCCTACAACAGAGAGGCCCTTAATTGTGAAGTTTCTTTCTTTCAAAGACAAACAACGAGTGCTTACGTGGCTGCTAAACTAAAGGGAACGAAGTTTGCGATAAGTGAGGACTTTTCGGCTAAGACTAGGCTTGAAAGACAAAAGATGCTTCACTTTGCTCGAGAACGAGGAGGGGATTACAAGCTACGGTTTAATAAACTGAAAATAGGTAAAGAAACTTTTATTTATAACAGCGAAACTGATGCTGTGACCCCATGTACTCGGTAGCCACGACAGAACACTGCTTTCTCTAGAAGAGGGCCATCAGGAAGCCATGACCTTGTATGCATCACTGTCAATTGCCGCAGCCTCACGAATGAAACTACCGAATTAAGTTCGCTAATGGAACTTGTGAAGACGCATATTGTGAAGCCGCATTGGGACGAAGTGCTACCGTACGTCACCTTTGCGTACAACACGGCTATCCAGGAAACTACGCAAATGACGCCGTTCGAGCTTGTCTACGGAAGACGGCCGACTACGATGCTCGACGCCATGCTTCCGCACGTAGAAGACGACGACATCAACGCCGACGTCCAAGAATACCTTCAGCGTGCGGAGGAGGCCCGCCAGATGGCTCGAGTTCGTACAACGGACCAGCAGCTGGTGGATGCCGGCCGGTACAACATCCGAAAACCGAGACGCCGAGTACCACCCTGGGGATCGTGTGTGGGGTTGGACTCCCATCCGTCGACGCGGACTAAGTGAGAAGCTTCTGCGACGGTATTTCGGACCCTACCAGATTCTACGATGTGTCGGCCAACTTACCTACGAGGTGGTCCCCGATGGTGATTCCGGAACATCCCGATGACGCACGTGACCGGAAGTCGTCAACGTAGTTCGCTTGAAACCTTACTATGCAAGATGACGGACTTTTTTTGTTGTTCGTTCGGACTGTGTTTTATTTTAGTATTGGGTCGATGCACTCTTAGAAAGGGGGGGGGGGTAATGCTGCAGAGGGGAATATTGCCTAGGACAGTTAGCACCTGTAACAGGGAAAAGAAGTATTTCGGGCCTAATAAGCTTTAGTGCCTGCCATAAGCAGCGCTATGTATTAAACCAAGAGTGTAAAACAGGTTATATTAGTCCTTTTTGGTAAGATGACATGTCATCACCCCGCTTCAAAGGGGAAACCAATAGGAATCATTATCATCATCAGCTGCGAACCATGTATGGGTTTGTTTATTTATTGTTGGTTTTTACTGCCGGGCCACGCCCAGCTGTGTTATCTGCGTTGCAAACGAAGCGCGTCTTACATTCCTTACTTTTATGCCGCACGGGCTATCACATTCAGAAAAGCAGACTGTTTCGCCCTAACGTCACTAGTCCAGAATAATCTTCTGTGATCTACAATGTTCTGGATGCGAATCGACATTTCCAGAAACACTTGCGCCGAAAGATAAAAGCGAGCAGAGCAGACGCCGCGGCATTCATTCGACGACACTCGCCTGTGCTAGTCACTTTGTTGACCGCTGCTTCGCCGCCTCTGTATTCTTTTCAGTTGTTAGGGAAGCAGAAGTTCGCTCCAATAAACTTGTTTCTACTTCTAGACAACTGCGTCGTCTTTGCCAACGTGACAATATGGGCTCCGAATTAATTTTTACCACGTGGGGATCTTTAACGTTGCGCCTAATCTCGAAAAAAGAGGCGTTCTTGCTTTTTGCCTTCACCAGAAAAGCGGCCGTCGGTGCCGGGAATCGAACTCGCGTACCTGGTGCTTTTTCTTTCCATGTGTGAACTCTCTGTAAGCTGCGTTTCATTAGGTCTATTTCAGGCGCGGTCAGAATAACTGAGCATGAGTTCATGTATGCGCCCTGCTCGCTTCATATGTGATAGACTTCCGAAGTTTCTGGTGTGGTTGATCTGTTATTTTTCCAAAACCAGAATTTTCAAACATTGGGCTGCACTCTCAATAATCCAGTGCAGCATCAGATTGCCTGAGGAGGCTGTTTGCTGGCATGTGGAGCGGTGTTCTTGAAGCTTCTTATTGAGGCATCTGGCTGTCCGTCATGATGTCCATGCAAATATTGTACTTGTAATAAAATAAGTTGATGGATGCATTTGTGCTGTCCCCTAGGTTCGTGTGATCTCGCTAATTTTTTGTACCATGAAACCTAAACCGCAGCCCACAATAATACGAACCCAACTAGACCTCTCATAGCCAATGCTGACACCTCTTTTACAACTTTTATTCCCCTCGCCACCACCGATTCCTCTTTCATAAGCTTTGCAATCGGCTGATAACGGCGGTAGCGCCCTTATCAAGCGTTACCATAGCAACTTGCCGGCTTTGAACGCCAACGTGAGCCGATCATTTTTCAACAGGAGAGGCTTTCCGCGTGACATTTTCGCCCGTGTATTTTACGCCTAAGCACGCGGCCATCACCGATTGCCGGGTTATGCGTGCACTGATTGGTGTGAAACATAGAGTTTCTTACAATATACACTAGAGATGAATGAGATGTCTATGCAGCTCACATCAAGGCCCTCTGTGTAGTCATGGGCCGCCATTATACATCACGCTCGCCTTAGTTTCATAATTCGCTTGGATTGAAAGGTTGTAGTGACGGCAAATTTAAACAAAGTGCCACAAAAATACCAAGAATATTGGGCAATTATGTGAGTGGAAAATAAAAACAGGCTGGTTTAAAACTAAGGAAAAAGGAAGTAAAGCGTATTTTTGCCGGAACGGTTGTACGCTGCTACTTGCAATTATCCTTGCCCACGAAGGTTGTACTAGGTACAGGGCAAAAAATAACGGGCTCAGTGGACACCCTTGCCTTGCTGACAACTTAACGCATATCTTGAGACTCTGACTTTATTAATTTTAACTTTATTGCAAATAATAAGTTGCTTGAAGAGTTGGAAAGTTTTTTGAAGCATGCTTAGTAAAACACTGCCTTAGTAGTGAACCGGAGCACCGACCACCAACTAGTTTACCAAGAAAAAAATTTACGACATCTTCCCGCGAGGGGAACCATGGAGTAGATGCGACGCATGGGGGGTTGCCGTTGCGTTTCCGTTATTTTAGCGATGTCGCCGTGCGGATGGCTGTTGTTGTGTATCCTATTTACGCAGCATGTTCACCCCCGATGCGTCGCATCTACCCCATGCTACCCCTCGCGGGAAGATGGTGTAAATTTTTTAACCGAGCGCAAGCTGCGCGCTAACGCACAGCTGGCACGGCGACGGGAGCGAGCGCAGCCGAGCGCAAGCTGCGCGCTGACCGCCGCTGACGCACAAATGGTGCTGCGGTGAGAGCGGCGGAGCGCGCAGCTGCCGCGGCGAGGAGAATGGGGGAGGGATGCGGACTACGCCGCGACAACGACGCGGGACAAGGCGAGTTAAAGAGATGCGTTGCATCTAAAAGAAAAGGTGGCGTTAAAGAGTCGTGCACGAGGACAACATAGGACGCATACAAGCGCCCGTATCTGTCGTATCCCTGTGGCCGTATCTTGTCTTCGTCGAAGGGCGTTTTGTTTCTTCTTTTCGTCGGCTACAAATTTCGCGGCGGCATATTACCCACTCAGTCATGCTTCCTTCGATTGCGGCATGAGCAACGTCAGGTGCGATCACGCACTGCCTGCTGTTTCACCGAACACGGCTACCACAGAACAGGGAGGATTTTGGCTTCTTTGTAGCTCATAAACGTGTTTTAAAGCATAGTAAAGAAAGCAAATCTCGAAAACCACTTAGGAATCTTATTGTTATGCCAAGCCCAAGCCAGAAAATGGGGTCTTCCTATGAACTCCCACGACGACATGCCTTACGAGGCGCAGTTTACTATCTAGTATACTTACTAAGAAACTCTATGGTGTGAAAGAATGCATAGCTAGTCTTCATGCCGCTACCGATGACATGCGCATTGTGGTGGCGGGAAATTTAAACCTGGAATTCTCGTTTCTCAATTCATCCTGTCAGCTGTACTGAATGCGCCATTCGTCACACCACACAGAGGTCGCAGTACCTCTCCGCTAGTCAGCACGCCATCGGCACGCGGACGACGATCTATAAACGGGGCACAAAATATGAAGAACACTAGACTGCGAAGACCATTTCAGCGAATCAGCGCAGCAAGCATGACAGGGACTGCAGTGTTCGGGCTGACCACAACTTTAAATACGAAAATAAAGCGGCAGAAGCAATTTCGTCTTCATAACCAGCTCGTTCGCGACCGTGAACGGACAGAATGAAAAAAGCAAAATGCTGGAGCCCAAGGTCTCAATTTCAACTTGGGCAGGCAAATTCACAAGCGTAATGGTAAATGACGGTTGATGACAAACAGAGCAGCGCGAACAGCGAGTATCATAACTTTCCGATCTGAAGATATGAAAAATACATTTTACAAAATTCACGCAACAGTAACGATTCGAACTCCGGGATTCGGTAAGGCGAATGAGGAGTCAGACATAATGTACGATTCTTGTGAATCTGCACGAACGGATACACAAACTTCAGAGGGAGACAGGGAACTAATGGAAGGGATGCAGTCGGCGAGTCATCATGGCAAATACTACGTAAGGTGATGCTAAGGCGAGCCTTACTTCGTTTGCGTGTGGAAGGTACGCACATCGGCGTATATGAGTCAATGCATCATTCACGCAACATAACGAAACGTAAACATTTTGGTGAGGTTTGCAATAAAAAAGCAGCGGTGAAGTTTTCAGATGTGTCAAACACCCGGACAGCAGCAAACCACATGCCTCAAGGCACGCACCGCAACTGCCGTAGAAGGATGGGTGACGCCAAGTCCGCGTGAAAGCGAGTATCATAACAGAGCGCCGCCGTAACAAGTAATGGCAGATGCTGATACGTTTAATACGCAAAGGCCCCGAAAATCAGCTACTGCTTCCACAACACGCAACTCGCCCGTCCGAAGCGTTTCGCCATCCTAATACGCGAATCAATGGAAATCTGCGATACCTTTTCAAAGAAATAGGGGCACTCACAATTTGCGCTTCAGAATAGCCGGCGAATTGACAGCTGCATCAAGCCAGCCAATTATGTACACCAAGTACTACGGCACTAGACCACGGTGCTTCCTAATGCTTCCATCGCAGCGCTCAGCGGTAGTGAAGCGCAATCGCTTTGTTGCGACGACGTTACCGACACTAATTCAAACACAAGACGCTGCTAGCCAGAAATATCATACGGCGAGAGTGCGCGCAACAGTCCCTCAATGAGTCATGACAGTGAGAGTATCAGTGCATTATGGCGTCAGACGTCCATCCAAATTTTCTTCATAAATCAACAGGTTACTGGAGAGTTATTTCCACGGTGCCTTAATTATAAAGGTGAGTAGCCACATATTCCCGAAGCTAAAGGCAGTCATCCCATAAACTAGTGGTTGTGCGTACGAGTGGATATCACCAGCAGCAATTACCACAGCAAGCGGCTCCTGCGACGAATGCCAACAGCGAGTAATGCTCACCGCGGTAAGCCCCGCACATCGCGCAAGAAGCGCGCGTTCACTCGCCACTCACTCATGAGTGGTGAACGGGGCTCGCCGGGAGTGCACCTCGCACTGGCGAGTGGTGAGTGGGGTTCACCGCGAGTGGCTTTCGCACTCGCGAGTGCTGTGCGTGGCTCGCCGCGAGTGGGACTCGCACTCGCGAGTAATGAACGGGGCTCACCGTGAGTGGCGCTCGCACTCACTCGCTTTCACCAGGCCAAAACGACGGTGAGGCTCACTCACCACTCACTCGTGAGTGGGGAGTGGGGTGTATGTGAGTGCACTCATGAGTGAGTTTGCCGACCTATGCAGGCTTCTAACCAGTATGGAGGTTTACTGAGGGAAACATGTCACGTCAACGGTAAAGATACAGTAATACTGTGTTTGTTCAGACCTGGGGGATATTTGGGTACATTTCCCACAGCCATATGTTCCCAATATTCATATATGCGTTATTGAAAAGCTGCACTCAAGAGGAGAAGCTGGAGGAGAAGAAGGCTTAATTTAACAGTACAATCGAGCTTATTAGTGGGCCGGGTCCTCAGCGTAGGACAAGAGAGTAGGAGTAATTTTTCTCGATTCATATAACGCCATCCCCAGTAGACCAGGATTCGTTCTTTACGCCTGGAGGGGTCGGAAAGCTGCTTGGAAATATTCATGGGTTTTGATTCTTGTGATATATGCACGTATACTAGTTATTGGTGTTGAAGGCTTGATCAAGCCTTCAACACCATGATTATGTCATAACATTTCGGGTTCACAGTCAGTTCGCTATAATAACGATGGTTACGATAGAAATTCGGAGCACAAAATCCGCGTTCGGCTATCATGGACAACGTTGTCTCGGGCGGGATCGCGGTTGCTTAGCAAAGGCCTCCTAATTGTATTTGCATGTGAATAAACAACGCACGCTGCGATATGCACATTCTTGCACGCAGCCATAATGAAAGCCAATTTGTGAAGTTGTGTGAAGAGGCAAATGTATGTCATACAGCCTGAAGAAAATATCCACACGTTTTTTGTGAGCCCCCAAACATACCCAGACCTACTAATAAGACGTTTGTCACGCTGCATAAAAATTAATGCGTTGGGCACGGAAAAAGAACATTCGTCTGGTAGAAGTCAACAACAACGAGTTAGATAAAAGACACCAACTTCATTTCCTTCATTCTGTGCGACGCACGTGTAGGGGCCCGCTGCTTTGTACGTAGCATTTGACTGTTGAGTCTTCATAAAAACATCTCAAAAATACTGTAGGGAAGCCTTAGTATTTTGAATACTAATCAAAGAGCTCTGAGCGTTGAACCTCGTGAATAGGCTAGAAAGGACGAGTTACATACGATCTTCTGACCGATGCTCTAAAGACAGTTGCAAACTTGTGGGGAGTACAGCTTGAAATTATTCAGATTTGATTGAAGCTGGCAAAAATAACTGAATTACTAGAAATCTCCTATTTAATGCACTAAATCATCAAAGCGGGCGATTTCTAGCACATGCACTGCTGCCCACAGAAGCGGAGTGTAGCAGATGACAGCGTCGCGAGTTCCGCATCGACTTCAGAGCCAGGGTGCGCCACTCAAACATCTCACCGCCAAGTTTCACCCAACTCGCTGCTACGTTGGGTCCGAATTTCACTCACGACGCTGTTTACCCACGCGAAATGTAAACAAACGGCAACGAAACTAAAAAAAGTGTTTCCAAGAAACACGCCAGACGGCGTTAGTTGTCCGATTAGCAGCAATTTTTACTTTTGTAGCGTAAGCTACACTGGCCGAGGTTGAGCAGTTTCGCGTGGGTTGTGAAGGGCTGTTCTGCGCAAGCGCGAGGAGCATTGGATTGATTTGGATCGGATCGGATTGGCTTGGCTTGGCTTGAATTGGATTTGTATTGGATTGGATTAAATTTGACTGTGCTGGGTTGAAATCCAATCCAATTGGAGTAGGGGTGTGTAGAGAATTGAGTCTGCACATTCACCGGTCTGCGCATTCCAGAGGAGTGACGTCATAGCCGCGGCAGACGCACTGGCGCCGTTGCGTGCCTAGCTGTGCGCCTCCGTTGCGCAGTAGCCGAGTCAGATGCTGCGCTGGAGACGCTTTATAGCCGTTTCGCGTGGCTCCTGGAGAGCCGTGCTGCGGAAGGAGCCATGCGCGAAGAGCAGTGACTGGACCGCAATGGACTGGACTGGACCGGACTGGATTGGATTGGATTGAAAATCGTTTTAGCAACAGTAAGCATGATAATCAGATAATCCTAGACAACCAGGAAACCTAAGAATAACCAGCTGAATCTTAGCTCACGCTACGTATATCCTGGCATAGCCGAGTTAAGTCACTGCTAATTTTTTTGTGGGAGGTTTGAAAATCATCGTTCACTGGTAAACAATTGCCTAAGGAAGTCAAGAATGTGACGGAAGCCCGTCTGGAAGGGAACCATTTTGAAGAAGAAAGACAAGGACGCCGACCACAAGTTAGTTGTTTGAAGGAACTTGTGGCCGGAGTTCTTGTCTTTCTTCTTCAAAATGGTCGTAGGCGTGTTCACGAAAGCGTTAAACGTTGCTATCTGATCAACAAGGAATTTCACGGGCCTACCAGTGATGTCCCTGTTGGTTTGTGGTACGTACTGTTCGTTGAAAGTAAAGTTGGCCGAGGTGAAATTCGTGTGCAGCTGGCCTTAAAAAGCGTCGCTATAAAATTACAAAGTTGCCGCTGGGCAGCTTGAGCGTTCAAGCCGCCGTGACTGCTGCTGCCGACGCCATGCAGGCGACGACAGCGGAAGCGCCAGCGGTGAGTTTCGTCTTTTTGGTTTTGTGCAATATTGTGAGATATTTTCAAAAGGCGGAGAAAAACAGGTGTCTGAGAGCAAGATGTCTGAATGAAAGGCTCTGTCTGTGAGAGTATCATTTCTCATCGCAGTTCTCTCCGACGACGACGTCGAGATTAATGAGTCAGCCTGCTGATGAGAAAGACATGGTGATACGCGCGTTAAACGATGTTCTTTGACCTACTTCTGGTATGCTTGAAGCGTTTTCTTCTCAAAAGTGGTACTAGCTTCCGCCGTTGTAATTTGAGCCTCGAACGGAGCGACAAAGCGACGCCGAACACAAGCGATTAGGCAGGAGACAGTTCGAAAATTAATTTCATTGCCTAACTTTTAATTCAGGCTTCTTTGCGTCCGAGCCGAGCGTAGCGCCTATGGTAAGAATCACGTCACCGGTTTTACAGAAGGAAGTACCTTTTGTTTGATCTCAAACTTCGCATCCATATCCCAGCCTTGCATTTCATTTTTGATAAGCTGTTTAGCCGTTCTTTACAATATTTCTAAAAATAGTTTTCTCTCAACACCATCTTCATACTATATTTCGTCTGCCTATTAGTTCACAAATACTGGCCCCGGTATTTCGTTAGCAGTGGTGACATGCTGCCGTTCAATGACGGCTTGCCCAGGAAAGGATATAGACTGCGACATGCCAGGGCCGATGTATGCCTCAAAAGCTCCTGTCAACGGCCGTGTTGGCTCAGTGGCTAAGGCATTGTGCTGCTGAGCCTAAGGATCAGGATTTTGTCGCGGCCGCAGTGGCCGCTTTTCGGATGGAGGCGAAAAGCGAAAACGCCCGTGTCGCCACGTTTTCGCGCATGTTAAAAAACCCAGGCGGCCAAAATTAACATTAACCAGAAGGCTCCCACGACATCGAGCCTGATTGGCCGGGTGTAGCATGGGCGCGTGAAACCCCCAAAATATAAACGTTCTTGGTTGCTTGGTCGACCGCGATAGGGAGAGACTTGCCGCCTTGTGTTACGCGTACAGCTCCGCAATCTCCTGCGGTGAGCGATGCCGGGAAATGCGCGAAGCCAACTTTCAAGGTAACTCAAGTCAAGTCGAAGCCAACTTTCCTGCCGCCACGTAACACATTGGCCGTCCAAATAGACGTGGGCCCCTATTCGTTGGCTGTCTGTTCTCACAACTTTTGTTAGCAGCTTCGGCAACCCGGTTGTGCGAACCCAAGCCGTGTTGAGTGACGAGAGATTTACTTTATTTTTGCGGCAGTATCTGGTCACTTTGCGCAGTCACGAACGAATGGTTTCTTTTTCGTTGCGGTGGAGGCCTACCGAGGCAAGCGCGGTTGTTGTCGCTGCAGTTGAAACACAGCGAACATCGTGCTTCCCCGACGATGAGCTTTCTCCCGCGTCTCGTCGAGGGTGTTTTGCTCGAGGCGAATGTCTGTGGCCGGGTTAGCGACCTTCTTCCTTCTGCCGTAGCGGCTCTCGAAGGTAAAGCTCGTTCATTTTGGGAGTTCGTCCCTTTTAACTCCGAAGCCTTATTTTCTACTCGTTCTTCTATGTGTTTAATTGAATGGAAGAGCTCTTCCGGCGATTCATGTGTAGAAATGGTGGCTGCTGCTGCGTCCGTATTTTCACCCGGTTAGAATGTACTTGATGCATGCTTCGTCGCTGAGCTCCTATAGGCGAATATTGGCGAGTTTTTCTGGTAATGCCTTTCTACGCGCTCACCTGGCATCCCAGGCCTGCTTTCACGACCCCTAGCCACTGTTGCAAATGTGCGGTTACGTTTGTGCTTCTACTTTTGTCCAGGTCTTTTTGGCCGCGTGGACGGAGTTGTACCACGTCTTCGCACGGCCCTTTAGGCATAATAACGCGTTGCATGGTGTCACTCAGCGAAACTGCTTAGAGATCTCTGCTAGGTCACCGAACCGTGGAACCCACGCACAGAGCACAACTAAGCCAAAATGAGAGTCGCAACACTCTGTGGCTGGTCGCAACACTCAGTACCAATTCGGAGTTTTCAAAACTCCTTCCAATGGGAGTATCCTCTTACTCCCAATATTTCCGGAGGTTCCTCAGTAGCATATGGGAGTTTCATTTTCAAGGGGACACTTTCAGGGGGCCTATGTGGGAGTATACTATTTCCTCCAAGTGGGAGTTTTCAGGAGGAGCGTTGACCGGCATTCGAGGTATTTTTTGCTGTTTTTGGGCGTTTTATATACGTCCTGTAGAGGAATTTATTACTGTGTTCTGGAGTTCTTAAAGAAAGCAGGCCGCATTTGCATTTTTCGTTTAGAATTACGTAATTTCTGGTCTTTTCCCGCTTGAAACGTTGCATGGTAAAACGTGAAGTTTGTTTTCTGCCCACAGTCAATTTATTGCATAGCAATTACATAAATACGTTGTAGGTGTGAACACGTTAATAGCACAATGAAAACACCGAATCAACAAAGCACCTACATCGACAACACAAGCTATCTTGGTAAGAACTTTATCTACTACAACACTCTTCAACGAGAAAAATGTAACCCATTTGCAAACAATGACGTCAGCATGTCGTTCATGCGCTGTTTGCATGCACTTGCCTCCCAAACTCTGACGTTGCCGCGCCTCCTGGCACGTTCCCCAGGGAGCCACAGAAGCACACGCATTAGAGGGATAACAAAACGCTTTTAAATCTACGGCAACAAATACGGAAGCATATGGCGTATCCGACCTGAAAAAAAAAAAGAAACGGCATTTATCACATTTCGCCACTCGCCACATTTATCACAGATGTGTCCAACTTTCCGTAGTGTGTGAATGTTTATTTAAAGCTACGCAATATTGCACTTCCCTCCGAGACACGTGCGCTAACTAGTTGGTCAAAACGAAGTGCTGTTCGAAGGGAGCGCGACCCTTTTGGCGAAAAACTTCTCAAAATGCTTGCTTTCCCTCTTTTTCTCGCGTGTAGTGTTCTGAAAGGGAGCTTCACGTTTTACCACCCACACTTTCCCTCTCTCCTCTCACCCAAAGTTAAAAAAAAAATAGGGGGAGGCCGCAGGCACCACACAGACCGAACAATTTCGGTGGCGCGACGCCCGCACCCCCCTTTCTCCTACCCTCCCCCTCTCTCCCCCCTCCAACCCCCCGAAATAAAATAAAATAAGCAGCCCTCGGTTCAATCTACAGAATGCTCCCTCGAATGGCGTTTACACGCGCCCAGCGCGCGGAGAGCTCCCACGGGGCCCTGACCTTCTACTTTTCCAGCGAAAGCAATGAATCGCCGGCTGCACGCGGCAATCACCATCCTCGTAGCAGGCGCGGCGGACACCACACGTACTTCTCAAGAAAAGCGGCGCTACGACGTTTGACACACCAACTTCACCTTCGCCTGCCAACAAGCCACAGACACAGCCTAACAAAAACACCTAACAGCCGTTCACAATACGGACACTCTTCATTCTGCTCCCGAGTGTGAATGAGTGAGTGTTCTGCTCGAGACCCAGGCAAATGCGCATTGCTTTTACACCGTTAGGCCTCCCCAATCGCGTTCTCCCTCTCTCACGCACAACGCTCACCTCCAGTGGCGGGGAATCGCCCGTGGAGTGACGCGGCAAACACACTGAGTTTATTTGACACTGCAAGGCGCACAGGCCTTCCAAAATACTGGTTACAATAAAAACATGCAAACCTTACCTTCAACGAACTCGCAGAGGCACAGCCGCGTTGTTTTAACGAGCCACTCTCCGTTAGCGATCACTGCATTTAGGCCTCGCGTCAGCTCGCTGGCGTACTCCGTCGGCTCGAAGGTCGGTGACTCGGAGGCGACGTTGCAGTGTGTTGCGCGTTAGTGTGGGCTGGTTCCACAATGTTTGCAACGAGCTTCGGTTGTCGGGAAGCAATTCACATTCATTCGTGCGGCCGCAAGTTGACACCGACAATAAAATTTTCGGGAACGCTAGAGCTCACACGACACACGACATCATCTGGCAGCCATTTTTAAAAAAAGTAGTAGAGGAAGGGGTGAAAGGGGGAGGTGAAGGAGGAGACGTGGGAGTTTTCAATACTCCCATGAGCACAAACGTAGTATTCACAGCTAGATACTGCGTTTTGTGGGGGGGGGGGGGGGGTAGAATCGTTGGCAATGCACTTATTTAAGACGGCTCGTGCCTCCCGATGTAAGTTGGCCGTTTTTCCACCATCATACAACCACACACGGGAGCAGGCCGCCTGCCGTGAGGAGTAAGACGTATTTGAGCCCAAAAACAGGCTAATTTCTGTTTTGTGTGCATGCGTCGACTGTGTGTGATGACCATGTCGTCGGGTCAGATAAGGGCCCCAAATGAGCTTCAGTGCCTCCGCGGCATGGCAACCGTCTGTTGCGCATGGGCACGATCCAGCCAGCTGATGGCTTCCCGTACCGCCGTCTGAGCAGCTGCTTGAATGGTAGAGGTAGCATCCGTTGTTGACATTGGCATTGCCGCTGATCTGACGGAGGTGTCATCGCAAGATCTGTGGCGATCGACTTGAGATGTCCATTTCACCATCGCTACCTTGATTCTTCCATCAGCCATCTTTCCCAACACATTGGCCGTCGTCAGCTACGGGTAACAGGAGCCATATCGCAGGGTTTGACAGTGGATCGTTTTGTACAGGGGGGATATAAAGAAATGCGAACGGAGCGAACAGCCTCGGACGCAAGCTGCACCATCTGGTTGAAAAATCAGCAAACTGCGCGCATGCGCACACATTCGAGAGAGTGTGAGTGTGGCCTATGTTTATGGGAAATGCATGATTAACAAGCGCGGCAGTTCGTTTATTTTGAGGCACCGTTTGCCACTGCGTCGCCACAGAGTAGGATGATCGTTGAGGGGCATCATGCTAGCTGAAATCAGCCTGCTGTACGCCTGCTTTCGAATCAAACCGGGTGCTGAGTGGCGACATAGCATAAAGAGACGCCTAAAAATAAATGACCGGCCTCACTCCTTTATCAAGAGAGAGAGAGAGAGAGAGAGAGAGAACTCTTTATTGTGGGCTGGAGACGTCAGCTCTGCTAGCGGTAGTGCTTGCTACGCCAGATGGGGGTGATTACAGTGCAGTGAAGCGAATGTGAGAGATTGGGAAAGCAACCACAGAGACAAAACAAAAGTTAAATAAAGAGTGGCACGCAATAAAATTCAAGAAAAAAACTAAATAAAGTTAAGTAAAAGAAAACAAAGCAGAGCGAATGGAGCCGAGCGGCTGACAATAAAAAGGAGTCAAAGCTTACAGCCATGCGCACAATGGAAGAATTACTAAGTTTTGTCTAGTCCAGAATCTCGCAAAAGAACGCAGAAGAATTTTTGTCCCTAAAGATGAGTCGTTGTTGGCCGAGGGTCCAAGAAAGAGACGCAACTGAAGGCTTGCTCCACGTCGTACACCAGGCAGGCAGCTAGCCGCTGTTACTCGTGCAGCGGAAAATCGCGGACATATACACAAGTGCTCGGTAGTATCGCGCACAGCGCACGTCGAGGAAAGCGGTGAATCTTCCCACCCTAATTTGAACTTCAAGCTTCGGGTGTAACCACGTTGACACGCACACGATGCAGTACACCCTCAGACGCTTTGGTTAGGTCGGGTGGAACACGGAATTTACAGAAAGGGTCAATTCCATGCAGAGGTGGATATCCTCTTAGGGGGTTATGCCACAGCAACATTAGGTCGCTCCAACCAGTTCGATAGATAAGGGCACAACCATCCTCTCGAGAGAAAGGAAGCTGTGTCGTGTTACGCAGAGAGTGGCCAGCGCTGGCGGCGGCATCAGATATAGTGTTTCCTTCTATTTCCGAATGACCCGGCAGCCATTGAAGCACGGTGTGATGGCCCGCCCTCACTGCCGCTGTGTCGATCTCACTGATTTCACACACAAGCTGACTGCAGTGGTTGGACAGCCTTCAGAGCTTGCAAAGCACCCCGTGAGTCTAAGAAGATCGCCCATCGCCGGGCATGATCTGGACTAATGAAATGAAGGGCATCCCTTACAGCCGCTAGATCAGTAGCGGTGCATGATGTTTTGTGGCACAGTTTTTTCCTGATTGTGCACTAGACCGACGGAATCCACACGCCAATGGCAGATGATTCTGCGGTCACTGAGCTGTCCGCATAAACGTGCGTGTGGCCTGCGTACGAGGTAAATATATATTCAAGTGTGAAAAACTTCAGTGCAGGTGCGGGCATGGACGACGTTTTGCTTATTCCGGGAATTTTTGTTATTATATTCCGTGGTGCGAGTATCCACGGTGGCAATGCTGGCTTCACAGGTCGCTGGAAATTTGATGGAAGCAAGTCTTTTACATGCGATGTAGTGATGGCTGCCAGATGATGCGCATGGCACCGAGTGACATGGCGTACAGATGTTCTAAGGCACTCTTGATGTTGAAGTACTGACGCAGTGAAGCACCGAGCTCCCCGCAATGTTATAATTGTTGATGTGCATTTGGGAAGATCCAGGCACTCGCGTAGAGCTCTCGCCAGCACTGAATGTATGACCTTCAAATTTGTAGAAGACAGTTGATGCACGGCCGAAAGGCTGTAGCGTAAAAGACCGAGAAAGAGTGCTTTATAGAGTCTAAGAAGAGATGACACGGAGCATCCCCAAGATTGTCCACTCAGCATGCGCAAAATGCGCACGAATCCTTTATCAAACATTTAACCTAACCGTAGGTCACACTCCCAAACGCTTTGTAAGAAGGACGCATGCGGGAAGTTTACTGACAGCGCAGCCAGACGGTGGAGTGTGCGTCGGAGGCTGGGTGCTCCGTTGTGCGCATTTCTTTTAATGCCCCCTGTACGTCGATAGTAATAATCTCACTCCTGAAGTACAAGAAATCGTAGACATATTCCCGGCCAATGAAATTGTTCAATCAAGCATAATAAGGCAAGAACAACGCAAAAGCTGCAATGGCCCTCTTACCCGCTCAACATGAGTCACATAGGGCAGGAAATTCAAATCATCCTTTTATTCTTCTGCGCGTAGTTGGTATTTATTTTTCTTTACGTGCTTCCATTCTCAGCTATGTCGAGAAATGGATTCAATCGCTTCAAATATAAAATAATGCCAGGCCTGCCGTAATGCCTTGATGGAGGCTGAGAGGGGGCTGTGCAGCATTCAAGCACAAAACTTCCCACAGCATGTTCATAAACATTTATGTAGTATATGAAGTTCGGACTTCTAAGAGCATTGTAGAATGACAGCGAGCTTCAGTTGGTCGTTGTTCTATCTTTCTTGAGAATACGAGTGGTACGGCTTTTTGGTGTTGTTTCCCCAGGAATAAATATTCCTGTGACGATAAGTTTGCAGGTACCTTGATAAATAAGGATAAAATTATTGCAGTGGGATGATTATGCAATAACCCCGTTTCGGGCATCAAGGAAATGAAATAATTGAAAAGCGCGTATATTATTTCGTGCCGGCAGGACGGATATAACGCGAACCATGGAGCGATGTATATTAGGAGCGATCTATTTACACTGTATACATGGCGGCCACCAGAGTCCGCGAAGGCTGCGCCCCTTACAAAACTTCCTCTTCGTCGGAGACAGTGACCACAGAACTACACGCCGCTGCCTTCTTCATCGTCGTCTCGTGACAGTATCCCTTAGGAAGTGGCGCCACATATGAAATGACTCATTACTGTAATAGGCGAAGAATCTAAGTTTTATCGTCTATTTTCAAGACTCTATCGTCCCGTTAAGGGTCTATCGTCTAGAGTCGAAGACGTCGTTGACGATAGGCGTTGTGCGGGTGGTGCGAAGACGTTAACGACGTCTTTAACACGCACCGCCCTTGCGAATGCACAAGAACTTGTGCTCACACACCACTGGCCTGCAAAGAAGAGACTCAGTCACGACACCCTCATTATCGTCCTTCCGCCCTGCACAAGAAACGCGAGTTCGACAGGACTTTCCTCCCACAGGGATGCGCCTTCAACGGGATGGCCTGCACCGACTCCCTCCATGCAGTAATAATCAACGGGCGTCGGTGGCGGCCGGAATTTGTAACATGCAAAACCCAGCTACTAAAGCCTTAGGTTGCACCGATTTCGGGAGGGTATATTCCCTTTTCTTCGGTGTAGACACTGTTAGGGCGAAAAAATACACGGATCAACCACAATGCCCCACGAGATACTCAAGAGCCATGGCTTGCTTCAGATTGCTCATTTGCATTTCGAAATGAGCCTGTCCACTGCTCTGCAAGGACAAAAAAAAAATGCAATCAGGGCCGACAGCGCCTCCACTTGCTCCCCTTTCTGAGACGTCTCCGCACGGTTCTAAAGAGGTTGTCTTTTTCTTGTATTCATTCCAGCCACTTCGCTTTAAACTGGCTCGCCAACTTCTGAGCTTGGGTGTTAGGAATGACTCGTAAAAGTTCTGCTGGGCTTATTTCTTGTTTTGAGACATTGTGCACTCCGTAAAGGTAATTATAACGAAGGAGATTGAGTTACCGAAGGGGTGTTTTTTTCCTGTGGGTTGGGCAAGAGGGTACTATTTGTTTTTCGGATCGTTGAGTTATGATTGAGGTAGCAAAATGCTGATAACGCGGCTGACGAGCAATCCCCTGTAAAAAACCAGCACGCGTTCATAATTTCGAGTATTAAGCGATCGAATGTTTCCTCTATGAAGCTGCCTATTCCACAAATAAAAGCCTTGAAAGTAGGTTTTAAATAACATTTATATTTGCCTCTGTCTCGTTCTTGTTTTGAAAATGTGGCTGCTGCGTCTAATTATCGCGACTACAATTGCCAAGCGCATGGTGCATGCATGGAGAGTACTGCCAGTGTTTTACGGAACGGCGTTCCAAGGAACGGCGTTCCTGGAACTAGTTCCTTTTTAGAGGAATGGAGTATGGAGTGGAGTCGAATGTGGGTCGGTGGAGCTGTAACGGTAACTAGTCAGGTTTATGAAGGAACGGCAGGAACGGCGTTCCTTCTGCAAACATTACATGGCTAGGATTTGGCTGTTTTGACGCCAAGGCTCGAGTACAAAAATCTACAAGTCCCTACTATGTCTCTGTTCCTATAACCCCGCCAGTTTTCCCATCCTTCAGCGGAACGTGCTTCCTCGAAGGTCAAATGCAGAATAACCACTCAGCGAGCCGCAGCTTGTGCTTGCTTTCATGCTGGTTGAGCTTACGTGGCGTTCGACGGGTGAATAGTGCAGCCGCGAGAATGCTTTTCACCTTTAATCGTTCGTATGGGTAGGCCAGGACGGGGGGAAAGGTTGTTTAGGTCCGAGCGGCGCTGCAGGTAACTTGGGAAACCACCCTGCCTGGATATTATCAATCAATCAATTAATCAATCAATCAAACTTTATTTCAGGAATGTATACATTTACATGTCGGGGGTAAATGTATAGAGCATTCATGTATACATTCATGTATACAGGAATGTATACATGTCGGGGGTAATTACAGCATTAGTACGTGCGAGGCGTGGGTGCGTTGTTGTCGGGAGAGTTGTGCTCGCTGTGAGGCCATTCGAAGGGTCACCGGTTATCAATAGAGCTGGGCGCGCCGCAGTGTCTCGGAATGTCGTGCTGCTCAAAGTTACAACTATGCGCGCAGTTCGTCACGGCGCGGTATGTCGCCGATCTGGCGGGAATCGCTCAATGGGTGGACCAGGTCCTTTTTGCATTGCTCGCGACGTGTTGACAAAGGACAGGAATTTCGTCATTGTTGGGCCTAATTTCGTCGTGCTCCGTATGGACAATAATACCTGAGAGAGCCCGCCCGAAGGTCGACGGCCCGCCTTCAGAGTTGCTTATGGAAGAGCGTTTGTGAAAACCCTCACCACAAGATTTTGTAGATTTGCTGTTTGTTTTTCGTTCTTGCGCGTGCGCAATGAGGTGCCCGTCTGTATTTATGTATGTTTCTGCGTAGAATAGTAGTTAGCTGAGAGTCTGCACCGGTCCTTGTGTACTTCTGTTTGTGTGGTGTCTTCCTTAGGACAGCTTACACCTTTTGATAATGTGCACCAGCTCGCCCGACAATAAGTTCGTCTAAAGTACTTATTTGCCTCGGCTTCTCATATGAATGTTACCTAAAATGGAAATACACTTTTTCTTTAAAAGGTAATTTGGTTTTGTTCTATAATAGCAAGAAGGTAAAGATATTCTGGATGCATTTACGATATCTTTCAATTGTGAGAGTTTTCTAATCGTCACTGCTATCATTATCGACCGGCATTTTTTCGTCATGTAGACCCGCATGGCAGAAGGAAATGTCATTTATAGCTAATGTCGCACGCGTTGAATCACATTAAAGACCTGTGTATAGTTACTTTCGACGCGGTACGCTTCTTATGCAAGAAATTTAATTATGTTCCTGCATCTGAGTAACTTTCTATTTGCACATCTGAAGCGCAGTAACCTTACTGCGCATTTGTAAGACCGAAGTGGAAGTGCCATATGTGTTGCATCTATAATAGACGAGACGATGTGAGTTTTACATTTCTCAATTTATTTCGCCTCAGGATTATCTGGCACCATACTTCAATTAAAAAAATGAAATGTAACGGTAATGTAACGACACGTTCCAATGTTCGAAGTGGAACTGGAACACGTTCCTTTCACAATAAAGGAACTTGTACTGGGAAGTCGTTTCGAAATTAGGAAGGAACGAGGAACAAGCTTTCGTTCCTGTTTTAGAGGAACGTGTACAACACTGGAGATTGCGTGCAGTGCTACGCAAGTCGGAAAAATTTACACCATCTTCCCGCGAGGGGAACCATGTTGTAGATGCAACGCATCGGGGGTTGCCGTTGCGTTTCCGTTATGTTAGCGATGTCAGCGTGTGGATTGCTGTTGTTGTGTATCCTATTTACACGCATGTTCACCCCCGATGCATCGCATCTACCCCATGGTTGCCCTCGCGGGAAGATGGTGTAAATTTTTAACCGAGCGCAAGCTGCGCGCTAATGCACAGCTGGCACGGTGGCGGGAGCGAGCGCAGCGGAGCGCAAGGTGCGCGCTGACCGCGCTGACGCACAGATGGCGCTGCGGTGAGAGCGGCGGAACGCGCAGCTGCCACGGCGAGGAGAATGGGGGAGGGATGCGGACTACGCCAGCGAAAACGACGCGGCACAAGGCGAGTTAAAGAGATGCGTTGCATCTAAAATTAGGCTAGTCGATTTTGTATAAAACATGAACGAAAATATCAGTGCGAGTTTCGAACAAGCACAACCTTTTAACCATAGAAGATGAAAACCAGCGAAGCTGTATGGGTACATTGAGTTGGCATGACCAAGCTGCAAGTGCACTATTTTTTCGCAGTCCCTCCTTTCTTCTTGATGACGAGTAAAATAAAAATTTCATTTATTGGATGATTGAGTTAGGTATCAGTACTTACTGCATTGATCGATAAAAGGCACATACACATACCTTCCTTAGCATTAATGTTAAATTAGTTCGTATACTTCTGTTTCGGGATAGTTCTTGATAAAACAAGAGTTGCAGCCATTTCAGTAAGCGTACTTCTGCAGAGTGCCATTTATTGAAAGCAAACGGGAAATCTTAAATATTTACAACTTCTTTGTCACATAACTAAACGAGACAGGTAATTGAAACTTGGCGTACAATAATTTAGCGACCAGTTGTCCTATAAGTTATCTAATAATAGCCCTCCGCAAACGGACGTGCACTGACACCAGACACAAAATTTCACTGGGAATATATTATGACGAGTAAATAAAACTCGGCGTGGTCGCAATGGTAGCCAATTTCGGCATATCGTTATCCGAGATAACTCTTCCAGGTTGAGGTCTCCAAAGCAATTTGCAGGCTCGGCATTTTCTCGCTCTTCGGGATTTTCGCGTGCTTTTTTTCTTTCTCTTTTTTTTCTTTTTGGCTGAAGCCACTTTGCGTGCCGGGGACGGTCGGCGGTCACCTCAAAGCACGAGCGCTCGCCCTTCTCCCGGTATTTTTAACGCGCTACGCGTTACGTGTTACGCGCCACACATTACGACCAGCTACAGCAGCCCCGCTTTTAATCATTTACGCAATGCCATTTATGCTATGGTTCATCTGTGCTGTTGTTCATGGGGACCTAATGTCCTCTGTACCAGTAAACACCGCCCGAAGGCCAGATTATTAGGGAAGTCACACTGACCACAGGCGGGCGCCAGAGGCGACGACTACTTCCCTACACGGCTAATGCTCGCTTCATTGGGCACGATTGCGAAACCAAAACAGCGGGCGAGGAAATTACCTTACCGAACGGCACCGACAAGCGGCAGTTACGGATTTTGCAAGCTCGCTGAGCCCTGGCGTAATACGATATTGCCGAAATCGGATCGGCGCGACGTGTAATGACGTCTCTGCGGCTTGCCTGTCGACGGGAAGTCCGCATAAAGGAGCCTTCATTCCACGAATCTCACTTTCGGCTGTCCCTCCTGCCCCGCTGGTATGCGGAAACATCGATTTGAGTAATGTGGACCCCGGCGGAAAAAAAAAAAACGGCGCCGTAATGGTTCTTCTGACCTGCGTGGGCTTGCGCGAACGTCCAATTACTTGGATGTTCGAATAACCAAAACCTAATGCAAGTATATGCGCATCCTTGAAAGCCGAAATATTTTATACCGCCACGAATGGCAGGAAAATCGGGTAACATACTGTCCAGTACATGTGTACCTAGCTGTTTTTTTAAAGATAGGTAATGAAACTGCGGGGATGAATTTATGGCTCGGGAATGTCTTCTGGCACAACGTTTTACGACATACCTTAAAGTGCCGGCGAAAATGATTGATTCTTTCATATTGCCCAAGATTACCTTTTCACTATTGCAATACTGGATCACCCTTTCATAGAAAAGCTACACAGGTAGAGAAATTATAGAAATAAAAAAATGAACTGAGAAAGGGTAAATCTAAAGTTTTATTATTCATGTATACCGTATAAAGTTTTTAGCTTTTATATCCGGGCTTGCTGTTTTTTGTAAAACAGAATTTTGTTCTTGTTGTGGATGTGTAATTCTACAAAAAAGTGGAAAATATAAATACGTGGTGGTGTTTATATTATCAGCTTGTTGATTGTCCAACCATTGCTTTTGATTACAGTGCATTAAAGCAATAAGAAGAGCACCAGAATCACAAAGCAGAAGCGAATCGGAGTTTTTCCTAGTAGTGAACTCAAGGCTGAATCATTTTAATGAATTTTACTTTGTAAGCGCACTTAATTCGAATGAGAACTGATCTGGGAAAGAATGGTCCCGCGTTGCGCTGTTGTTAATGCGGTGTTAATAATACTGCTAAGTGTCGCAATCTGGCCACGTTGGTATTCTATCTAAGGCTGAAACTTGGGCTAGTTGGTGTTGACTTGGAACTATGTTACCAGCGAAAACCGGACAGGGACCTAGCGAGTGTCCCGTCTACTCCTTTCTAGGTCCCTGTCCGTTTTTAGCTGGTAAAATGGTATTCCATAATTACTCCAAATCATTGTGCGAAAAAAATTACTCCCACCTCCCCTCGCGGGAACCCCTGTGTAGATGCGACGCATAGGGGGTTCCGTTGCTGTTTCCATTAGGTTGATTCTCCCAGCGCGTGAAACGTGCCGTGAACACCATGCCGCGGCTATGACGCAACACAATCCAACACAATCCACTTTAATCCAATCCAATCCAAATCCAAATCCAATCCAAGCCAAGCCAAGCCAACCAAGCCAAGCCAAGCCAAGCCAAGCCAAGCCAATGCCCCTCGCGAGAGAGTGTTCGCTATCGGAGAGGAGAGGGGGTGAGCGGCGGTGAGCGCAGCTCGCGCGGCGAGGAGAATGGGGGAGGAGTGTGGACGGACAACGACAACGCCGTATGGAGGGACAAGGCGAGTGAACGAGATGCCGTCGAAACTAAAAGGGGAGACGCAGACAAAGTGAGAACAGACACGCACGGCGCAAACTTCCAACTACCTTTCTTTGGGCCGCTGTGTGAACCTTATAAACTGTTAGGATCGGCCAACACAGGAATTCCACGCAAGCCCTAGAGCAAAGTGTGCGTGGATGAATCACCCAGAGGCACGAGGAGGCAAGAAACCCTGGCGCCAGCGGCGGCGGCGGTTTCAAGTGGCGGCTTCTATATCCTCGGTTCACCGGACGCTGCGGGCCACTTCTTTTCTTCATACACGTATGAAAGAAGGGTCCACCGAAAGGAAGCTGCAGTTTCAAGTGCCCAAGCTCTTCGGTTTCCAACCGTCGGCGAGAGCAGGATGTCGCTCGTCTTCACGTGCTGGGAGCCGAGTTGAAATTCCGTTCTCACGGGGCCTCCAAAATGAAAACTTGCGCAAAGTGGTGCAACTCCGGCACAAGACACGATCGATGACGTGGATATTCACCCTTTCCATCGACCGAGTGGTCCGTGTGCATCAGCCACGCCTCATGTCGTGGGCGGTACATCAAGTGTCGTCCACTGCCCACCTGATTGGACAACCTGTGTGAAGTTAAATTCCCTAGCCAGGGATCTGGGGAATACGAACTCTATTTAAACGACTGTATTCGTGTTATTCTTGTTCTCCTGTCTCGACTGTCATCATGTAGAATAAACCTCCTGTACAGTTTCCTCCTAAGCAGTCATCTCGAGTCTTTAGTCCGACACCATGCCGAGCCGGGACCTGCGGGCCTGAACGAGTCAGACAACCCAAGGGCCCCTCATCTCTAACACTGGTTGGCAGCAGCTGGGATGGACCGTGCCTCATCGTGCTGTCTCTGCGGGTGAGCGTTTGGCTTTTGCTATGGGATTCGCCAGGCTTCAGATTTTGAGAGAATAATCTTGCACTGGGAATCAAGCGCTTGTCAATTGAGAAGGGTTAATCTCACGACATTGCTTGGAAGCAGAGCCAAAGCAAAGCAGAGAAAGCGGGGTCATGGACCTAATGAAATTGCCAAAGTCGGACTTGCTCTTGTTATGCGAGGAACTGTCAGTAGAAGTGCCAAGCAAAATAACGAAAAAAGAGCTGTGCAAGATCATTCCTAAAAGCGTCGAGAATAACGACGAGCTTGTACATGCATGGAACTTGGTTCGAGAAGCTAAAGAGAAAGCGGAACAGGAACAGAAACGACTTCAGGAGGAATCTGAACGAGAGTGGGAGAAAGAGAAGGAACGGCAAAAGTGGGAAGCTGAAAAAGCGGAAAGAGAGCTAAAGCGACTGGAGCTTGAAAAGGAAAGACGAAAAGATGGCGGTAGCGCGAGAGCCGAGACTCCTGAAAGAACATGCGAGGCAGTATCGTATCGGATGGATAAGTACATGCATCCATATGAAACTGGACGGGACATAGGATTGTACCTAGGAAATTTTGAGAGAACTTGTGAACGGGAGAACTTTGCTCGCGGTACTTGGACACAACGGCTTCTGACACTCTTGCCATGTGAAGTAGCTGAAGTGATAGCGAGACTTAGTACGGAGGATGCGGCGGATTACGAGAAAGTCAAAGCCAGCCTGCTGAAGAGATACAGGCTTTCAGCTGAAGCTTTCCGCCAACGTTTTAGAAGCTCAAGCAAAGGCGACAGCGAGGGCTATCCGGATTTCGCGTATGGCCTTAAGACTAACCTTTTGGAGTGGCTTAAGGGAGCAGGGGCCTATGAAAGCCGTGATGGAGTTGTCGAATGCATTTGCCTTGAGCAATTTTATCGAAGCATCCCCCAAGCGGTGAAGCTGTGGGTTCAAGACAGGGAAAATGTCGGCACAGTTGAAAGAGCCGCAGAGCTAGCGGAAGAGTACGCTACTCGCAGAAGGTTGAGCACAGATGAGAGTGCATCACACGCTAGAAACGTGACGCGGAGTCATGTTCCCAGCAAAAAGAACCTTTCTTCGAAAAGTTCCGTGCAGGCGGAGGCGCCAAAAAGAGTGCCGGAAAAGCGGGAAGATCAGTCGAAGAGAGAGGGTGCAGACAAAGCAGGAAAAAAAGAGTTTGAGGCTAGTAGGCCACTTCGCTGCTACAACTGCAATGGTGTCGGGCACTTTGCAGCCAAATGCACCAAACCTAGGGTAGTGTTCAAGTGCGTCGATGAAAGCGACGAAAATCTAGAGCTCCTTAGGCCATACTTGCACAAACTGCAAGTCAATGGAAAACCTTGCAACGTGCTTCGGGATAGCGCCGCAACGATGGACGTTGTCCATCCGTCCTACGTTGCAGCAGACGATTTCACGGGGGAAGTCGCATGGATAAAACAGGCGGTGGAGGAACACAGTGTATGCCTGCCAATGGCTCGGGTGAGGATTTGCGGTCCGTTTGGGGAGCCGATCACTGAAGCCGCAGTCTCGAAGGCCCTGCCACTTCAATACCCTTACCTCTTCTCAAATCGATCGGATCGATTGCTTAACGAGGGAGGCCAGAAACTCGGAGAGGGAGTGGTGCAAGCTTTGACAAGGTCTAAGACTCGCCAGCTCGCCTCTCAGTTAAGTCAGATTCCCGAACCTAAGGTAGCCAGAGAGGCACACGCCAACCTACCATTGGAAACACTTGAGGAGGAAGAAGTGACGGGTTGTCAAAGGCAGACAGATGCACAAGGCTATGACCGAACAGGGACTTCGATTACTGAGCCAGCAAATGAAGCAGAGAGCTCTGAAGGGGCAGTGTTATCTCCAGCTTCACGCAACTTTGATCGCCTTCTTAAGGTTAACCGGGAGTCACTAATAAAAGAACAGAGAGAGGACCCCACTTTGGAGAGATTGCACGTTACGGCCAAAGAAGGCATTGCTCGACGCAATATAACTGTGCATGAGAAAGGAGGCTTACTGTATCGCCACTACCAGGACAAAAAAGGCAAAACACTCGATCAGTTAGTCGTGCCTGAAAGATACAGAGCGGACATTTTGAGTCTGTGCCACGGGAATGGCTGGTCAGGACATCTTGGGATCAATAAAACAAAAGAGCGGCTGCTAATGGAATATTATTGGCCAGGATGTTTCAAAGACGCGGAGCGCTATGTGAAATCATGCGATGCGTGCCAGCGTGTGGGCAAATCGGGGGAGACATGGAAGGCTCCACTGAAAATTGTGCCACTAATCTCGGAACCTTTCCGTCGGCTTGTAATAGACACAGTAGGCCCTTTGCCCAAGACTAAGTCAGGCTACAAGTACCTGCTTACTATGCTGTGTCCAGCCACAAAATTTCCCGAAGCCATTCCGTTGAAAGAACTGAGCTCCTCAGAGATAGTTGACGCTCTTCTATCGGTGTTCGCGCGTATAGGATTTCCGGCCGAAATCCAGACGGATCAGGCAACAGTTTTTACGAGCGCTTTGACTACCACGTTCCTAGAGAGGTGCGGAGTAAAGCTGCTACACAGCTCAGTGTATCATCCGCAGTCTAACAGTGTGGAAAAATGGCATTCGGTTCTAAAGCGGGTGCTACGTGCTCTGTGCTATGAGCACAAAGAGGACTGGGAGGACTGTCTGCCGGCCACATTATTCGCTTTGCGTACGGTTCCCCACGAAGCTACGGGTTTCACCCCAGCGGAACTTGTGTACGGAAGAGCCCTGCGCTCCCCCCTCCGAATGCTGAGAGAAATGTGGGAGGGCACAGGAGAGAACCAGACAGTGGTAGAGTACGTGCTTCAACTACTGGACCGCCTTAACAGTACGAGGGAGATAGTAAACCGCAATATGAAAGCTTCCCAGGAGGCTTCCAAAGTCTACTATGACAAAAACGCCCGCCTTCGAACTTTCCGCGTGGGCGATCGCGTCATGATTCTTCGGCCATCGAGGAAAAATAAGCTGGAAGTTCACTGGGACGGTCCTGTAGAAGTTATGCAGAAACTTTCTGAGACGAATTACGCGCTAAAGATTCCAGGAAGAGGGAAGCAGGTGAGAATTTATCACTGCAATCTCATGAAGCCGTACATGGAACGCAGCGGGATCGTAAATCTAATGCTAAACGAACCCGAGGAGCTCGATAGCGAGATTTTGGATTGGAAGGAGAACGCAGGAGATAGCGTCAGCGTGGAGAAAATCTTGGCTCTTTCTGTAAATACAGAATCTCTGAGTTCGGGCCAGATTAACGCTCTAAAGCGGCTGTTAAGCGAATTCGCTGACCGATTCAGCAGCCGTCCAGGAAAGACACACCTCCTGACGCACGAAATAGAGCTCACGTCTGACGAGCCGATACGGTCAAAACCATACAGGGTATCACCTCGGCAGAAGGAGATAATGGAAGCTGAAATACAGCGCATGCTTAACTTGGGGGTAATAGAGCCAGCTGAGAGTGACTACACCTCACCGCTGATTTTAGTTGAGGCACCAGGCAAAGAGCCTCGTCCCTGTGTAGACTACCGAAAGCTGAATGCTATTACCAGGGACCAACTATACCCGATTCCCAACATAGAAGAAAGACTAGAAAGAATGAGCGGCGCAAAATTCATTTCCACCCTCGATCTCGTGCGCGGATATTGGCAAGTACCGCTCTCAGAAAGTGCGAGCAGGTATGCCGCTTTTATCTCGCCGGTTGGCACCTTTCGACCCTTAATGCTTAGTTTTGGGCTGAAGAATGCCCCCTTCAGTTTCTCGAAACTCATGGACATCGTACTCAGGGATATGCAGGGCTTTGCTCTCCCTTATTTGGACGACGTCGCTATATTTTCAGAAACGTGGGAAGAGCATCTAGAACACCTTAAGAGCGTGTTTTCTAGGTTGCGAGAGGCCGGACTAACTATGAAGGCGGAAAAGTGTAGGTTTGGTTGCGCTCACGTGGCTTACTTGGGCCATGTTGTCGGCCAGGGAACTAGGAGTCCATCAGAGCTAAAAATTGCTCCGATCGTGGCCTTTCCCCAGCCTCGAACTAAGACGGACATTCGATCCTTTTTGGGACTGGTCGGATATTACCAGCGGTATATCCCGAACTATTCACAGCTGGCAAGCCCCTTAACTGACTCTTTACGAAAGGGAGCACCCACTGAAGTACCCTGGGATGCCGAAGAAGAAAACGCATTCAAGAGTCTGAAGGCAGTGCTTATGTGCCCACCTCTGCTCCGTACCCCTGACTATTCTAAAGAGTTTATAGTCCAGTGTGACGCCAGTGATAGAGGAATGGGTGTTGTCTTAAGCCAAGTGGGCGACGACCGCGAAGAACACCCGATTCTGTACGTCAGCCGTAAGCTGACCTGTAGAGAGGAAACGTACAGCGCTTCGGAAAAAGAGTGCGCCTGTTTAGTATGGGCGGCGCAGAAGTTGTCGTGTTACTTGCATGGAGCAAAGTTCATCTTTGAGACCGACCATTGCCCTCTCACGTGGTTGAGGCAAATGTCCCCCAAAAATGGTCGCTTGCTCAGATGGAGTCTAGCTCTCCAGGAGTATAATTTCTCTGTACGCTACAAGAAGGGAAAACTGCATGCGAATGCTGATGGCTTAAGCCGACTGTTATGAGGAAACTCAGTTGGATCGCCTCCGGGGTTTCTTTTTATTTTAACCTTGTTTAGGGCAGTCGGCCAGTGGCGTTTTCTACAGGACCTATACCCTTGCTTTGGCGGCACCAAAATTCAGCCAAAATCAAATAGCTTCTGTAGTAAAGTGTTTCGTTGTCGGTGCAGGAAGCCTGGTGGGTCTTTGGCGAATTCTGAACGCTTGCGTGTGGGGCGGTGCAGTGTTGCATGGGATAGCCCACTGGTGCTTTCCTTTGTTAATTGTTCAAGATCGTATGTTCCTTGGTGGAAGACGGCCCCTACACCCAGTTCCAGGCTCATCTCTTCCTGCCCAGCGGTCGTCAACGCTGGCCATTCGAGATTTTTCGGGCCGCGGAGGAGCTGTTAGGATCGGCCAACACAGGAATTCCTCGCAAGCCCTAGAGCAAAGTGTGCGTGGATGAATCACCCAGAGGCACGAGGAGGCAAGAAACCCTGGCGCCAGCGGCGGCGGCGGTTTCAAGTGGCGGCTTCTATATCCTCGGTTCACCGGACGCTGCGGGCCACTTCTTTCCTTCATACACGTATGAAAGAAGGGTCCACCGAAAGGAAGCTGCGGTTTCAAGTGCCCAAGCTCTTCGGTTTCCAACCGTCGGCGAGAGCAGGAGGTCGCTCGTCTTCACGTGCTGGGAGCCGAGTTGAAATTCCGTTCTCACGGGGCCTCCAAAATGAAGACTTGCGCGAAGTGGTGCAACTCCGGCACAAGACACGATCGATGACGTGGATATTCACCCTTTCCATCGACCGAGTGGTCCGTGTGCATCAGCCACGCCTCATGTCGTGGGCGGTACATCAAGTGTCGTCCACTGCCCACCTGATTGGACAACCTGTGTGAAGTTAAATTCGCTAGCCAAGGATCTGGGGAATTCGAACTCTATTTAAACGACTGTATTCGTGTTATTCTTGTTCTCCTGTCTCGACTGTCATCATGTAGAATAAACGTCCTGCACAGTTTCCTTATAAGCAGTCATCTCGAGTCTTTAGTCCGACACCATGCCGAGCCGGGACCTGCGGGCCTGAACGAGTCAGACAACCCAGGGGCCCCTCATCTCTAACAAAACTTACAAGGGTCGGCTGCGTATGCGTATACATAGCGAAAGGTTAAGCCCGACGATGCTTGATTGATTGATTGTAGGGTTTAACGCGCCGACGCAACGAAGGCGATGAAGCGCACCGTAGGAATAATTTTGACCACCTGGGGCTCTTTAATGTGCGCGGAAATCTCATACACAGGGGCGTTTTTGCTTTTCACCTCCATGAGAAAAGCGACCGCCGCGGCCGGGAATCGAACCCGCGACCTCGTGCTCAGCAGCGCAACGCCTTAGCCACTGAGCCACGGGGACGCGTAAGCCCGACGATGCGGCAGCCCAGAAAGCCAACTCCTCCTTGGTGAGCGCAAGCGAGGGCGAGCTGATACACTTATCACCGAGTCGTCCAATTGGTGTCGTTGGTATTGCAGGTTTTCTCCTAGTTTCTGTGACCAGAGGGCCGCCATCAATGAGACGAAGAAAGGCTCGCTTAAAATCCAGGCTGTTTTGACTTTGTCGGAATGGTTCAGTCAGGCAGACGTCGGCTTCGTAATGCGGGGGACGCAGGTTCGATTGCGATCACGGGAAGCGTTTTATGCTTGAGGCACTCGATATGGCATCGCTTATCATAATCATCCTTCTGTAAAACCCACTGTGTAAGGTTGGCTTTCCTGCAATGCGGCTCTGTGACGGGACGGTCGCCATCGGTAAGGCACTAAACGCTTCCCTTTAAGTTCTGCCGCTGTTACATACACGCGTTCCCTCTTCTGATGCGCGTACGTGACGCCCTGATGTTCAGACTTGACTCTGCAGCAGCATCCGCAGCAGCACCATCGTCATCGGTAAGCTTTTGTGTGCGCTGAGGAAGAAGGGAACAAGGTGGGCCCTCAGGCTCGAAGGACAGCACTGCGTTTGCGTCTCCTTTTTCGCGGCCGTGGCCCGTCGGCCACAGGTGCCGTGCAACACTTGTGGGTGCGGGCGGCCCGCCTCTTTACGTGACCGCCAGCCCTGCCTACAACTCTATCGGTGTCAAGGCTGTTGGAATCAGCGTTACTAGAATAAACTCAATTTCGGAGCTCCGCATCTCCGCCAGCGGAGGAGGGTGGCCAAACGGCGGTCACGAGAACTAGCGGCCTAGCGGCGCTGCAGTCAAGTCTTGCGCTACCCTCGGGGCGTCGTCTGCTACTGCGGCGGCGGCGGCTTGCCGCGGTGGACCGCCGCGGAGTTGCTCGCGGCGGCTTTCTGGTAGTGCTATGGCCAAACTTAAACATTTATCATCCTTGCAGTCAACAAACTTCAAAATTAGTCATCCTTCCAGTTGGCACCCCGCATCACATTTGCGCACTGTTTACGTAGATATGCATACGGTCGTCTGTATGCATTGACTTGCGTGCGTTGCTCATTGGTTGGCTGATTCGACGGTGGGCCTATATTTGAGCTGTGTAGATTGCGTGTAACTTCCATATACGGGAGTTTCCTAGCGAGTGAGCATTTTCAGCGAAGTTCCGATAACTACTGAGCTGTCTTATCTCGACCAAAAACGACCCAATACGTTTGTAAGATAGTGACTTTATATTTATTTATTTATTTGAGGTCACCCTCAAGGCCCGGGTAGGGCGTTACAGAGGGGCGTGGGTATAATACGTACAGATTTATAATGAGCAGACAAGAAAAACAAGCGTACAATGCAAAATAATGAAGTAACAACAAAACAATGTACTGGAGACAAGAGGCACAAACAGGATATGTGCAAAAAAGTGGACTTACACAATATACAAGAACATTGTAGAAAAAAATATTCCTGTTTCCTGCTATTTACAAAAAAGGCGTTATAGAAAAACAGTAACCAGGCTTTACACTATTTTACACTATTTTACAATGCTTTACAAGTTTTCGCGACGGCTATTCTTAGAGCAGAGTGCAAAATGTTACAGCAACTTCACCTTTTTTCTGGCATTTTTTACTTTTTCAGAGAGCTGTAGTTCCTGTAGCTCCTGAACGCGATATGGCACCGGGCGTGAGCTCCCACTTTCCGCGTGCTATCAAAAATTCTTGTCCGGCAACAACATGACGGTAGTGCTTAACAATGTCGTCATCTTCAAAATGAATGTCACAAACTTTGCATTTCGCAGTTAGCTTTTTATATTTGCGATGTAAAGCTTGCTCCCACCTTTAGAATTCCGTAGGGCCCTTTGGTGGTCCGAAGAAGTGGCGTGAAGTGGAGTAGCCGTTGCGGTAGCCGCTCTTGCACCCCGGCGCAAAACAAGTCGGTATGCCGAACCGTGGATGACTCTCTTGCTCCTCCTACGCTTTGTACATGACGTACGTGTCTTCGTGCAAGCTCCTTCGCATGGCCGAAAACAGTTACAAAAATGACCGACGAGCAAAGCGTACACACTCGCTGCCAACGTTACTAGTAATGTTGGTCGCTGCAAAGCACGCGCACCTGCACCGACGAGCTTAAAGGAGCCATGAAGAGAAAACAAAAGTTTGTTTTATTCGAAAGATTAGGTGTTTCATAGTACCCCAAGCGCTTTCCCGGAAGCAAATGATGCTTTATTCACTGAGAAATAAGGCAATTTAAGCCAAAATTTTAAATCTCCCGCTAAAATTGCACATTTGGTGACGTGAGCAATGGTGTCACACGGGCCGGTCCATGAAACAGGACTCCATATAGCCACCCACACGCGGGAGTCGACCGAGACGGCGGCCATTTTAAAAATGCTAGTAAAACCTAGTGCACCCGCAGCCCTAGTCATGGAATCGCCTGATCCGGAGAACAAAACTCTCGCCGAGGAGCTCCGGCTTGCATTTAAACCCCT
Source organism: Haemaphysalis longicornis (assembly GCA_013339765.2). Taxonomy (NCBI): domain Eukaryota; kingdom Metazoa; phylum Arthropoda; class Arachnida; order Ixodida; family Ixodidae; genus Haemaphysalis; species Haemaphysalis longicornis. The sequence continues at coordinate 197,826,594 of CM023451.1, read as the reverse complement.
CACACCACTTGAACGCTCAACGCTTCTAAGTGCACGAGCGGCAAGAGTTGTGGGATACGCGGTGGACGGGGAAAGCGACCATTCCGCGATAGCCACAACAGACGAACGCCCTGCCGTCGGGCACCGCTGCCTCGTCAGCGCCGTCGCCACGGACGAATACAGACTGGTACGTATGTGCCGTACTTTTATTACGGTTAATAATAGTTACTTCAGTAGCAGTATCGCTTATGCCAGTTGGCCGGTGTCGTGTATGGAAAGCCGTTCGCGCGAGCTCTCTGCTTCGACCAGAAAGATACGAGCGTCAATGCGCGGTGTTTACGGCACATTTTTCCTCCAAGGTCAGAGCGCCTCGAACCCGAAAATTCGTCTGCGCGACGGCGAGATGTCGAGCTCGGCCAGGCGGTTGTTTCGTACGCATTGGCGCACACGCTTGCGTGTTCGTTCGGAACTTCAACCGTTTACTCCACCGTTCTTTGTCATAAAAAGAATGTGCAGTATGTTTCACGGGCATTTAGCTCGCTATGCAAACTGTAAGCCCTGCCTAACATGCGTTTGCTTTTGCCGGCCTCCGCCAATCGCAGAGCTTAGCCCATGTGACGGCATAGGTTCTGTTGCGGGAAATGAGCTGGTGGGTCGCATGACCATTCCCGTTTTTCCTAATTATGTAGCTTATTTGAGCGAAGTTTGCGTTATAAGTGGTGTCGTTATGGTTCTAACGAGGCAATCTTTCGAATGAACCAAACTTGTGTTTTCTCTTCATGGCTCCTTTAATGAAAACCTTCTGGAGTGAAGGATGCGCCCGCTATTGACGCCGACGCTGGCCAGGCAAAACAACACGTGTTTTGCCTGGCTTCAGGCACAACACGTGAGGGTGGTCGTTCTGGCCCGCATGGCAGTACGACAGTTTTTGTGAACCTCATCAGTGGGAGGGTCCCGTTAACCAGCTTCCGGTTGTAGAGTTCCTGTGCTGAATTTTTAAGTGCGCCGGGCTGGTCTCACCTTCTACGGCCTTTCGAATTAATTCCGGGTGAATAAAAATCATATACCCCTTTGTTGCTTCAACCGAGTGCCTGACTTTTGGAATGTTTCAAGCGAATACGCATTACTCCCGCGAACGGCTGAATGCGTATTCGATCCTATTTAATCGCGTACGGCTAATATGGAATTGCTTAAACAACTGCCTTATGCAGCTCCTTTGGAAGGTAGTAAGGTTGTTGTTTTTTGACACCCCTTTTCTTTTACGCAACCAAAAAATGCTTTCAGGTGGTTTTGAGACATCTTGTGCATGAGCAAATTCTGCAGCTTCCCTGTTTCCACAAGCCTGTCAAAAGTTGCCATGACACTGTTCATACGTATGGGGAGTCCTAAAAATACGGTTTTCTTGATGCCCTCAATTGCTGATTTTCCTTGTGCCTCCTGGAGTCTTGTTATGTACAATTCAGCCTTTAAAAGTCCTCATTGAATCCTCATTCGCCTTTCGCAGAGGTGCCTTGTACGATCAGGTGGAGGGATTTCTTGAGTTCAAAACATCAAAAAGGCGGTCAAAGATCCTTATAAACTTAGGCGTGGAATCCGCACGTTTAAATTTTGGATTAAAGCTTTAACGTGATTTCGCAAAAGTAGAGTGCATCTGCGAGAGATGAACTGAGCGTTAGAACTGTAGGCGAACTTTCATCTTCGGTGATATAATGTTTCGAATGCACCACAAACAGCGCTGATGCCGGAGGAGGTGAGACGAGCCGGGCGCATATAAAAGTTAAGAATAGGAACTCTGCATCGGAAGCTGGTTAACGGAACCTCGCACTGACGAGATTCACTAAAAACTGTCGTGTTGCTGCACGGGCCATAAAGGCACGGCTTTTACAAACGTGTGGGTCATTTTCGTCGAGATAAAACAGCTCAGTACTTATCGAAACTACGCTGAAAATGCTCACTCACTAAGAAACTACCGTATATGGAAGTTAAACGCAATCTACACACATCAAATATAGGCCCACCGTCGATTCTTAGCCAGCCAATGAGCAACGCACGCGCTGCCCCACCAGCGCCTGGAGAACCTGCTACACCCAGCAGGCCCCGACTCCACCCGCCGTGACGTCTTCCGCCTCCTGCTGGCCTACTTGGAGGCTACAGGACTTGCTCAGCGCCTATAGACAGTAGTCTGCTGGACGCTCGCCATTGCTGCTGCTTCACGGATATTCACGTCGAGGCTCCTCGCTCTTGTTGCTCGCCTACCTATCCTTTTATCTCTCCCTTTCTCCTACCTATCCTTTTATCACTCCCTTTCTCCTCTAATCTTTATATACCCCTCCTCCCCCTACCACCCCCCCCGCACTGGGTTGTATGCAGGTGAGCACCCAGCTGGGCTCAATAATATCCCCAGTGCATCTCCTTTTCCTTTTCACTCGAACCACTTAGTTAGTTAGTTAGTTAGTCAATGCGCATACAGACGATCGTATGCATATCTACTCAAACAATGCACAAATGGGATGCGGTGACGTCGACTGGAAGGATGAAGATGTTTAAGCTTGTCGACCGGGAAGATGATGTATGTTTAAGTTTAGCAACAGCAGTACTAGAAAGCCGCCGCGGTACGTCGGGGCGGCGGCCCGCAGCGGACGGCTGCTGCGGCGGCCCGCCGCAGTAGCAGACGACGTGCCGAGATGTAGTAGGCGCAAGACTCCGACTAACAGCGCCACTAGTTCTTGCGCCCACCACGCGGCCCGCCTCTCCGGCGGAGCTTTCAAACTGAGTTTATTCTAGTAACGTTGGTTGGAATGACGGATTCTGTGTAGTCTTGCACAAAACATTTTAGTTTCAGGTTTCCGCCGTGTTCGTACGTCCTGCACTTCGTCCGTATCTCCCGTTTTTTGCGCAATTACTTGGTGCAATTTCCCTTTTACTCCGAACCAACGCCTAGTTCCTCACACATTCGCTCACCCGATTTCTGCGTTGAAAGGTTTGTTCCGAACAAAAATTAAAATGTTCACAAGGGAAATCCTTGGATTAATTGTGGTAATATTCATCTGATACGGAAACTTGAGCGAGTAAAAAAGAACTAATAAAAACCTTGACAACATAAAGCTCTTCTGTCTCAGAAAATTCGCGCAATCGAGGAGCTTTACTTCTCTAATACTTTGTCCCAGTTTTTAAGGCCAATCCATCTAAATTTTGGCGCCACCTCAGCTCTAAAAAACAAACAAAAAACTATTGACTGCAATAAAATAGGCGGAAGGGTCGTTCGCGAACAACTGGACACCGCAAATGCATTAAATGTATACTTCCATTCTGTTTTTTAAGGTCCCCTTCTTACGACATGTCTAGTTTTAACATGGAAGATATCGGCGCAGAGTTTCAAACATTTGAAGACGATTTTTCGATGCTCCTGAACTTAGATTCAAAATGCTCGTGCGGGCCAGATAACATACCTAATGCTTTTCCGCGCCACTACGCTGAATCAGCTCGCTCTCAGGTTGCTAGTTTTCGTTTATGTTTCTGAAGTGGCATGACCCTTCCCACTGGCATGTCGCTCGTGTTGTGCCGGTGTTTAACAAACGGGATAACACATTGCCTCCAAATTACCGGCCCATATCCCTGATAAGGTCTGCTTGTAAGCTCATTGTGCACATAATTGCTAACTACACAGTTGGTTTCCTAGATAAGCGCAATAATTTTTGCCCCTCCCAGCATGGGTTCCGCAGGGGCTTGTCCTGCACCACTCAATTAATTTCCACTATTCATTCTTTTTCTTCTGTGATTTATGCATGAGGCCAAATTGACGTATTATTCCTTGACTTAAGCAACGCTTTCGATAAAATCTCTCACTCTGGACTAATAATTAAACTAAACAAACTCGGTTTTCCTTGCTAGCTTGTGAAATGGATTATATCATACCTTGAACTCCGCGAACAATAAGTTGATTTAAATGGCTTTCAATCTGATGCCCTCCCCGTTAAATCCGGCATCCCGCAAGGGAGAGTGCTCGGTCCGCTGCTTTTGCTCATTTATATTAACGATATAACCAATAATATAACAACGATATAACAACCAGGACGTAAATTCATCTATTTGCAGATGACTGCTTGCTTTCAAAAATATTATAAATGTTAACGATCGGGTCTCTCCAAATGAAAGTCTCGATGGCGCGCTCACACGGTGCAACCTGTGGGACATGACACTATACCCGGATAAAACAGTGTTCATGCGTATAACCAACAAAAAGAACCCTCTTGGATACCAGTACACAATTAACAACACCCCTGCGAGTATAAGAAATAGCTTTAAATACCTCGATGTGACTATTACTGGAAACTTGTCCTGAAGGGCTCAAGTTGACAGCATTTGCGCTTCGGCTAGAAGAAAACTGGGACTCGTAAAACATAAATTTAACACTCCCCGCGCAACATCCACTTGTTGGCTTACAATACAAAAATCCGTTCGCGCCTTGAGTACGCTTCAGTGGTCTGGGACCCGCATACAAAAAAAAGATATTGGTAAGCTCCAACAAACTGAACGAAGAGGAGTTCGGTTTATTTATAACCATTATCAAAGACACGATTCCGCCACCACTCTCATGCAGAGCAACGAAATTCCAACGCTGAAATACGGATGAAGAATCAAGCGATCAAAACTTCTTTGCGATCTTTGAAACCGCAAACTTAGCATTGACCCATCAAGATATCTGACCTCTGTCTTCCCGGCCTACCAGGCCTTTAAATTTACCCCCTTGTTCGCCTGCACAAACACTCATAAATATTCATTTTCCCGCAAACAATATCTGACTGGAACACACACCAACACACTGGCCACCACACGGTGGATGAAAGCCTTGGAGAGCAGGTGGTACGTTTGGAAGCCGCGGGTTATCCCAGGCAGGTTATTGGTTCCGTCGCGGAAGGCTTGCATCGCAAAAGAAAAATTGACTCTCGTTTGAGCATGAGCAGAAGGCAGAAAACCAGAGAAAGCACAAAGAAAGAAGAGCTAAAGAGAAGATAGCTGTCATCCCATACATACATAAAAATCTCGTATAACCTCTAGAAAGTTGGGAAGCGTTCAGTGGTCAAGGTCGCGTTCACGGCGCCTAACAAGCTTTTGGCTTTGTGCAGGTTGAGCTGTCCAACGCCTGCGCGGAAACCGATCTGCGGCATCAAGCACAGACACGCCTTTGTGAAATGCCGACGTAGGGTTCTGTACAAGATTCCTCTGTCGTGTGGCAGACACTATATCGGCCAGACCGGCAGATGCTTAAAGGAGCCATGAAGAGAAAACACAAGTTTGGTTCATTCGAAAGATTGCCTCGTTAGAACCATAACGACACCACTTATAACGCAAACATCGCTTAAATAAGCTACATAATTAGGAAAAAAGGAAATGACCATGCGACCCACCAGCTCATTTTCCGCAACAGAACCTATGATGTCACTCAAGAATGTTCTGCGATTGGCGGAGGCCGGCAAAAGCAAACGCATGTTAGGCAGGGCTTACAGTTTGCATAGCGAGCTAAATGCCCGTGAAACATACTGCATATTCTTTTTATGACAAAGAACGGTGGAGTAAACGGTTGAAATTCCGAACGAACACGCAAGCGTGTGCGCCAATGAGTACGAAACTACCGCCGGCTGACATCGACATCTCGCCATCGCGCAGACGAATTTTCGGGTTCGAGGCTTTTAGGGGCCAACGAACCGTTCCAGCACGTACAGCCGCGACCTTGCTTGGTATATTAATCCCTTGACAGGAGGTTGGCCGTCATATCGCTAACCAGCAAACGTAAAAATAGAAACGAGGGGAGTAAGGAACAGCAAGAAGCGACGAGATAGTGCCAGTCGTCGCAGAAGTTTCGAATGGTGTTGGCTTGCTGCTGTCGTTACGAGCTCGTTTCCAGTTTACAACCACTGAAAACTTCAGTTTGTTCGAGTAATTTACAATGAAATTTCGTTGCTGCGTTTTGAAATGCCCGTGTAGTACGGGCAAATCGTCAAGGGAGTGCGACATGCCCGCCGGTGAGGAGATCTCCTTTCATGTGCTGCCCAACGACGAACCTCGGCGAAGCAAGTGGCTACGTTTTGTGAACTTTGCAAACGGAGGAGAAAGAGAGCTAAAGGAAGTACGAGTGTGCTCGCTTCATTTCCGAGGAAGTGATTACGGCAGTGACCCTTACGTTAGCTCACTCCTGGGACATGCTGGCGCTCGTCGCCGACTTCGTCAAATCGCTCTCACCTTGGGGAAAAAAATGCCGTAAACACCGCGCATTGACGCTCGTATCTTTCTGGTCGAAGCAGAGAGCTCGCGCGAACGGCTTTCCATACACGACACCGGCCAACTGGCATAAGCGATACTGCTACTGAAATTGAACTATTATTAACCGTAATAAAAATACGGCACATACGTACCAGTCTGTATTCGTCCGTCGCGACGGGGCTGACGAGGCAGCGGTGCCGACGGCAGGGCGTTCGTCTGTTGTGGCTACAGCGGAATGGTCGCTTTCCCGTCCGCCGCGTATCCCACAACTCTTGCCGCTCGTGCACTTAGAAGCATTGAGCTTTCAAGTGGTGTGAGGTTGTTAAATGCAAGCCCGAGCTCCTCGGCGAGAGTTTTGTTCTCCGGATCAGGCGATTCCATGACTAGGGCTGCGGGTGCACTAGGTTTTACTAGTATTTTTAAAATGGCCGCCGTCTCGGTCGACTCCCGCATGTGGGTGCTATATGGAGTCGACATACTAAGTATCTGTTTCATGGACCGGCTCGTATGACGCCATTGTTCACGTCACGGAATGTGGAATTTTAGCGGGAGATTTGAAATTTTGGCTTAAATTGCCTTATTTCTCAGTAAATAAATCATCATTTGCTTCCGGGAAAGCGCTTGGGGTACTATGAAATACCTAATCTTTCGAATAAAACAAACTTTTGTTTTCTCTTCATGGCTCCTTTAAATGTTCGCCTACAAGAGCACAAGAACAAGGTCAGTAGCGTTGCTACCGACGGCCAGCTGGCTGCCCACTGTAAAAAATTTGTCTCGGGAAACCCGTGTCATCCTCTGTACGACCAAACAACCGTCTTGTATTTTCACCGCTTGGGCCTGACAAGAGAAATTGTGGAAGCGGCAGAGATAGCAAGGTTGGGGGATCAATGCTTCAGCAGGCCGTCTGTAGCTTTATCGAAAATTGAATTGAATTTCTTGTCGTAGGCGGCACGTCACTGTTTTTCTTGTTTTGCCCCCCATTTTTGATGTTTCCGTTTCTTTTCCCCTCTCTTCATGCTGGCCAGACGTGTTTATAAGCGCTGGGTCTGCAATAAACTTTTTGTTGAAAGTTAACGCTTGTCCCGTCCACTCCTCGTCCTGTGTTTTTATTTAGCGCTTGTTTTCCGTCTGACGATTGTTTTCCGTCTGACCCAACACGCCCAAACCGTTTCACTTCTGAAACAGTTTGCCTGCCACTTTGTTCACTTCGCCAATCTGCATGCATCAGTGGATCTGCTTTTTCACATGTAGAAATTTTTTGTCGTTGCCATTCCTATAGTTGGTGTTCCTAAGATAAAGATTGTATAATGACCTTTGCCTGATATGCTATGTTTTTATCTTTCCACTCCTGCTTGGGCCTAATTCTGCCCTGCAGTATTGTCTAAATAAATAAATAAATAAAAACCTCAATTCTCTTTTCCGTAATAAGATACTCTCCCTCACGACGTGTTGAAAACGATGTGCGCCAACCCTTTGAGAGTATATATGTAGGCGATTGTATCACTGGAAGGACGCGGGGAAGAGATCACACTGTGAAACATGGTTGAAACTCTATCTCTAAGCTCCCAATGCCCAGGTCAGGCTAAAGGTATTCAAGAACAAGCGTGCTATACATTTTCTGCATTGCACATTAGTGCGGGCTCATACTATAAAAGTGCATAATTTTTCATTTAAGTATTCACGTAGAGTTCGTGTAAGACGCACACAGTTTTTGAGAACTGCGTTCTCACAGGGAAAAGGAAAGGAAATGGCTGGGAACGTGATTGTGCTGACGGAACAAGAAAAAATACCGCCCTTCCTTGCTGCATCAAACCGTCGTATCAGCGCACAACCTGCGTTCCTAAGTTTCCTCTACACATGGCGCATTTTGTGGGAGACAGCCTAATTAGGTGTGTCAACATTTACAAGACGTGCAACGCGGACAGGTATAGTCATGTGAAACGGATGCGCAAGGGTACTCATACGACATACAAGAACTGTTTGCACGTACAGCAAGCATTTCTTCTCTTCGAATGAATCTCAGTGCTTTCCCCATCAACTTGAAGGTAGTACTTAACTCGGGTGTCATGAAAAGGTGACCGTAAAAAAGGAAGAAACAGGTAAAAAGAAGGGCACTGAAACATATACGTCTTGCTTTACAACACTGTACGTTCCGTGTACTTTAATTAGGAAGTCAAATACACCGACAGGTCAAGTATACTGACAAGCCCAACATACATTTCTCCTACATAGTCTTTACTGAAAGGTACCTTCTAACACTCGAGGGACGATGGCTTGGAGCCAGTCATCATAGGTTCCCCAAAAAGGAATATAGTTAGATGTTATCTGCGCAGTTGCCAGTAAGTAGTATTTTAAAGACGACAGCCTTTCTTGGGCTACCTAAACTCGAAAATATGGTCTGTCTCTCTGTCCCTCGATTCAGCCATCCAGCCAAAAGCAAAATAATTCGAGAAGGAGGAGTTTACGTAGTCAAAACCATTCCGAACACCTGAATCAGGAAACATACATCAAACTTTCCAACATTGTTGCGATAAAGAAAAGAGGACATTGGGCGTATTTCCGGCAGAACTTGAAAGCACAACAGCTATTAGCAGTGTTCTTTCAATTGAAAATAAAACGTCTTTATATTTGCGAGAGCAAATAAGAAATACGCATTGAAAATAATGTTTCGACGCATATAAAAGTAAGAACACGCGCGACCCTAGACCTTGTGGCTGTGTTCCAAGATCAACTGTAACAAAATGTCGATGGCGCAAGCAGTGGGAAGACGAAAAATTGATTTGACTTTAGCGAACCTCCTTTGTTTTTATCGTGTGCGGATCGAAGGGGAGGGAGAGAGCCGGACGGGGAAGAGGGGGGGGGGGCAGAAATGCTTTTACGTGTCGAAAACGGGAGAAGACTATCGTCTTTCAAAGACATTTCCAGCAAAGCGAGCAGATACGCGAACAAGTCTTTGTTTTATTTTTACCTTGCTACTATTTAAAAATAGCTGATATGATGAACTTCGTTGCAGGTGTGCAGAAAGTCTGATTTGATTCGTTTGTGTCATTGATGGAGTCAGAATGGACCTTCATTGTTTTAACGTGGGTGAATCAACTACAGTATACATTCCGGCTTATAAGGCGTTGTCCTGTGCGCCCCTGCAAATATGTGCGGCTGAGTGGGTAGTATTCAGAGTACGTGCACACGCTTCAGAGTTCCCGCGCGTTTTTTACAGCGAAGCTGTATACCTTATTCATCCCCCCCCCCCCCCCCCCCCACGGTTTCACCGCCATTGGCAAAAACACCAAGGCGTCAAGGCCTAGGCGGCCGAGTGCATGCGGCAGGCCATTCAGCCATACATCACCCAGCTCAGAATTCGTTTAAGGACACCAAAAAACAAGCATCACCTGCCGCGGTGGCTCAGTGGCTAAAAGGTGCTTTCTTCTTCGTCCGGCAAGTCGGACCCGACATGTCGGGTCCGACTTGTCGGAACGACACGCGAGGCTGTGTCGGGCGGCCATTTTCTTTTGCATTCGGGAGCAGGACCCCGACCGCAGTGTCGGGCCAAACACGTCACTTGAATCGAATATTGTAATTGCTTCGTCCGACCTTATAACCTTATAGTACTTTTTGGTTGCGCTCAAACAGCTATTGTGGTAATTTGATAAAATTTGAGTTTATTTCCCTCAGCATGGCGTGAATGTTGATCTCGCTAGACTTAATCAGCCAGGAGCCGTAACGTTTACGTAGACGCAAGCGCATTGGAGCGCTTCTCATAAACCGGTGCATGCCCGGCGATGCTGCAGCTTGGCTTGGGCAGGGTCACTCAGGCTTGGCTTACAAAGCAGCGACGGCACAAAATCTATCCTTCCCGCTTTTCCGAACGTCATGCGGCAAGATTGTTTTTTGAGGGATAACTGCTCTCCGAACAATGTAGCATGCGTCCACGTAGCAGCGCTCTATGATTACACAGAAACAAGCTCTCCTTTAGCGCATCGTAATCTGATACGGTGCGCACGGGCTGGCTATTTGCGTCGTTGCGGCAAATGTTAGCGCTTCTTTCGTCAACTGCAATGAGCGCTGGTATTTTAAATTCTGCGACGCAGGGTACGAAATTTTTCTACGGCAATATCCGCAGCATAGTTGTTACCTTAACATCATGTCCGCATCTCTTGAGGAATAGTTCCACCGACCGGTGCCGCGGTGTTTTCTTGTTTTTAATGGCGAGCCGGCTTTGATTTTTGTGTTCTACAACCAGATCACCTTTTCTGTACGACTGTACGAAGGCTCCCATCCAGGTAGATAGTTTTAATTAGTACATAACATGCAGAGAAAACACAACTAGGCGCATTTAACACTTAGCTGCTTACTTACAGTACAGTTTTATACAGTTAATTATGGTTATTCCGACACTAGAGATTTTATTTGCAAATTAGCACCGGTTTCGAACCTGGCCCAGGGTTTATAAAAACAGGTGCCCGTACACACCTGCATATGATGGCCATATACCTGAACGCACGAAGGATTTATACAACAGATTGGAATTGTTTTAATCACTCACAGATGCAGGTCAGACCCACCACCTGCACTTACTGGTGGTACCTGCCGTCTGGCCAAATTAATTACAAAAAATTAATTCACTAACTGCCTCCCACCCTCCCCGCTCATTAATTGTAGCCTGGGTTAATTGCTGCATGTTGGAGTGAATACAGCTGACACTTCTCGTACTTTTAATGGTCCCCATGGTAGCGCCTGTGGTCTTTCCTTTAAATTTTCTGTAATGAATTAGTTCCACTGTAAATTACCCCTTCTAGATTCGGCTATATACACGCAATTTCACCATTTCTCATAATATCCCCTTCTGGAGCCATGAATGGGCTACGGGAATTAAACCAGATGATCCAATCTCCCTTCATATCGTCGACAAAAAGAATACGCTCCTATTTTTTTTACCCTTTTTCGGGAAAACTGTTACCCGAAGCTCAGAAATGTACTTATTTTGCTATGGCATAAACTAGCAACTTGAGTTGAAGTCGCATATAAAAACCAATTTTTCCTCATCTTGCCGTGAAGTATGTTTTATGAAGTATAAATTCACCGATGCTCCAGCAAAAGTTGGACGACTTTTGTAACCTACTTTAAAGGGGTCCTGAAATGCCTTTCCGCCGATGCATGTATGTACATGTAACCAAATAAAGCAATGTATTAGCAATCTCCTCCTGCAAGAATTTTGTTAAAGCGATGAGTATTAGCTGAGAAATCGTAAATCGAAAACCGCGCATTATCGTCGCGCCGTATTTCCTCCTCCTTTCAACTGTTTCTTCTCTGTTGGCCTCCCCTCCCATGATGCTTCGCTCCTCAGCGGTGACGTACTTCCGCTATTGCGCTCCCACAGACTGCCGTCTGCTACGGGCCAGCTCTTTCGGCTTTTTCATCTTTGTTGACACCATGGACACTCCTCTAAAGGCTGGAAAAGCGAACGAAAGACCTGGCCGCATGTGTGCGGCCTAGCCTTGCCCTTTCGCGGTGTACGTAGCTGCAGTGCAGTTGGTATCGGCGGCGAACTCGCCGCGCGCATGGAGAATCGTGCGCTCGTTCCCTTTGGTGCACCGCGCACTGTTTATCCAAAAAGCGCGGTCGCAGATGTGGGCCCGCTGGTGCCGGGTCTTATTTTGCGGCGGTTGTAATTCCTACTACCGGCGGCATGTGAAAAAAAGACATTTTAAACCGACACAGAACCCGTGCACAAAACGCGCCGAATCTGATTGCTTTATCAGTGGCGATGAACGGGAAGGCGCAGGCGCAGCAAACCACGCCGCACTCGAGCAGCAAGCATCCGTGTTCTGCCAAGCTGCACCCGTGTGTTGCATTCAATACTGATGGGAAAGCGTTGTTTGAACTTGTTTTGATAGTCGTAAAATGTTCAGGCACTCCGGCACTCCGCTAGCAGATCAGCCGCCGAGTCATTCGGAAACATTTAACAGATGGCGCCGTATGCATTTATTATTTCGCAACGCCAAAACTGATGAGACGTTCTACTAAAACTCCCCTCGCGATGTTTACGTAGCGGACGCAAAATTTAGCGTTTAGCGTATGCAAAGGCACAAACGCTGTACTAAAACTCTATTAGCAGCAAAATAGCGTGCGTACGTGAGGCTGCTTGCGTTTACAAAGCTGCACGCCGAGCTCTTACGTTTCAAACCTAGTGACATCGTTTAAATACACTCGCAAGCACAGTGTAACGTAGTCACATATCACCGTATGCTCAGGCGACAAGCAGAGCTTATTTTATGTCGGACGGAGATTGCGCATAAAGGCCCGTTCGCACTTGCGACGAAAGCGAGCGAAGCGATGGGAATTTCGTCGTCGCTTTGTCGCGCGACGATCGTGTTGTCGAACTGTCGGGAGAAATTTTCGTCGCGCGAGAGAATTCCCGTCGCTTTCGCTCGCTTTCGTCGCAAGCGGGATTGGAAAGTTCTGCCCCTGCCGTCTGCTACGCAGCGCGGATCTGCTCGGGCCGGACGAACGCGCACACTCCCGCACGGCAGCACCCCCAGCGGCAGCCGGCCGCGTACATCGCTCCCGGCGCACGCCTGGGGCCCGCCCTCGGCACACTAGCAACACTAGCCAGTATATTTCACGCACAATAATGGAGGAAAAGATATTTTGCTTCCGATGAACCAAGTTCTTTGCCCCTGTGTTTTTAAATACGTGAAGTGGTTAGCACGTCGCCCTCACGCAGCTCTGTATCGTCGTAGCATCGCTGACTGTCCGAACGAAGCTTGCAGCTAAGCCAATGCAGCGACCGAAGCTGTGTGTGTGTGTGCATCGCCTCCTGTGTGTAGCGTTCGTTTCGCGATGAAATGCGACGTTGTACTTCTGCGGGTGGATAGTGCTTCCCATGGTCTGGATTATCTTTCTCGAACGACGAACGACTCAACCTCGCATGGGGTATGTGTAGTGTGCCTGGCTAAAAGCCTTCTCGCTTGCTCTGGCTTCGGACCCAACCAATCCCACATAAACCTCTGTCCCGCAATGGACAGCACAGATACTGACACCAAAGAGCCACGCTATCCAGGGTTCTTCGCGGCAGACGCTTCCGACTAGGGCTGTTTCTCTTATAGCCGCGCCGGTGTAAACGGCATACGTACCTGGCTCTGTGCAGCGAAGAACCCTGGATAGCGTGGCTCTTTGGTGTCAGTATCTGCGCTGTACATTGCGGGACCGAGATTTATGTGGGATTGGTTGGGTCTGAAGCCAAGGTGGAGGTGGTGGTGTGGCCGGATGGGTACGGATGGGTACGGACGGGTTCGATGATAACTTTGCGGGTCTCATCGTAATCGGTTAGTTGTCTACCCTGGATTTTCAGTGCCCTACGGTCTCTTTCGACGCTTTTGGTGTATTCTCTTGAAGATTCGATTGCTCGGTGAAGGTATAGAGGTGCTCAGTCGAGGTACGTCTTCGAAGGCCGGTAATGCATCTGAGTAGCTTGTGGTGCAAGATTGCAAAAAAAAATTTCTGGACCTTATATTTGCTGTTCGTCCCCGCAAACAAGGCGCGTGGTGAGTGCCGAATTTACGACGGGCAGGAGGAAGCAACCGATCGTCTGTCAATCGCGGTTCAGACTTGCAACGCATGTTGTGACGTTGTGTTCGTTCGAAACGCATCTCTGGTTTGTTTTGAAGTTGAATAAAATGTATCCGTCAAACCCGGGCATTCGGCTCAGGGCGTTCTCTGCGATTGCACGAAAGAAGTGCCACGGGGCTTCAACGCTTTCTTTAGGGAAGGTACTCAGGTAAGAGAATATCCATGTCGTGTTATGGCCGTGTTGCATTCAATACGAACGGTTAAGCGTTTGTTTACACTTGTTTCGTTTGTCGTAAAATGTCCAAGCACTCCACTCCGCTGGCAGATCAGCCGGCGAGCCGACGCTGAGCAGACGACTCATCTCTTTGCCGGAAGTGCGTGAAAAAGCCGCCCAATAGCAGGATGTCTAGCTCATGACGAACATATGGGAATCGATGATGTAGACATGTGAAGATGGCGGCGTCCAAAAACACGAAGGGAAGGGTGAGAAAAAAGCGACAAACTTTGCAACAAAAGTGTGAGCTTTCCGCTGCGCGTAAAAGAGTAATACTTGGCACAGCTGACGTTGACGACCCAATCTAACGATTGCGCTAGTTCATTTAGTGTGCTCAAATTGCCTTTCAGGGCCCCTTTAATTTGATAGAAGCTTCAGTATGGCTGCCTGGACTCAGACCCCTATAGAGGAAATAATATCGAATTGCTTGAAAAGGCTGTAAGAAAGGCTGTTGACTTTATTTATTGTAAATATAATTGCACAAATTCTGTTTGTGAGATCACGTAAGCTGATGAGATTCAAGTATTAGTCAAAGAGAAAGTTTTTACATCTCACATTTCTTTACTGTTCAGGTTTATAGCTATAGCCGCACAATATGGTCGCACGGATTCTGTTTCTGAGCTCATGAAAAATTGGTGTGATTCAACCACTAGGAAAAAAAGGGTCTTAATGCCTTAAATTTTCGCTGTGGTGATGCTACAAACTTGGCTTGGATACAAGACCACGGCATACTCAAGAATATTATTCGTCATTACAATTTCCATTCTTTCACCCTTTGTACACACCTGAACATATGTCTTCATTCATTTGAATATTTAGTTTATTTTTACCTTCTCATTGCTGCCACATGTAGTATCCTGAACTGCTGGTATCTCGGATCTTGTTCACACCTTTATGATCCTCTTTCTTGGGCCTCTGGTTTGCAGTATGCACTTCAATAAAAATTTAAAAAATGAGTGACAAGGGCAGCTTGAGGTGCTGAAGAAAAATTGGCCTCACACTAATTGCACACGGCTCTTGGCAGAACACAAGGTGTATACCCCACACAAAATAAAACTCACCGATCAAATTTTATTTCAAAACAAGACAGCTATGTACATAAACAGATAGGCCCCAGAGATGTATAGATACATGAATTAGTAAGCCTTAGTTATAAAAAAAGCTGGCTACATTTTGTTAAGAGCAGTGATGTCTCAAAGATCTACTTTATTTCCGTAATTTCCACCTTTAACGCTGCATTCTGTTTTGAAATGAAGCATCTTTCAGCCAAAGTTAGGGAAGGAAAAGCACAACAAAAGCAGTTCGTTTGTTGAACGCTACCAAATGTACTAACTATTAGAGACTGCGACACGCAAGGTTAAGTGAACAAGACTACATACAACAGCAAGTTAGGTTTATGCAGACTTTAAAAAAAAGATCAGCACTAGGTGACGCTAAACTGCAGCACGGTTTATTGAAATTCCATCAATGGGCACACAACTCGTAAGGATCAAGTAGTCCCACGCATGTTGAACCCTTTAATTTTACAGCATAAATATTCTTCTTCTTCTGGGTTCCTTAAATATCAATTGATATTTGAGCATAATCCCATACACTATGTTCTTGCAATCAGTAAAAATTTTAGGCACTCAACACCAATGCGATGGCTTGGAAAAGTGGACAGCCAGATTAAACCAAGTTGAACGCTGTACTTCCTGCGTTTTTGTGTCGTGCAAAAACATGAACACCTACTAACAATAGCATATACCCAATTAAAAAACGTACAGATATGCCAAATTTTTGCAGCTCACAATGTCTTGTTTTATCTCGTTGGATGATTAGCTTCTAGTCATCCTGTTTCACAATTTTCCTTGGTCACAAGAGGGCAGAAGAACCGGTATGTTGTTCTGACTGCCTGTCTCCCTTAAGAAACGTGAAGTACCATGTTCAACAGAAGCTCAATGACTTGCCCTATGTGCTGCTTTGTGCAAAGAATGCATGTGCAAAACACAAGTGATTTTGAAACGAGTGAACGTAGTGCAAAAATCCTGGTAGGGTTTTAAATACCCAGCAGGAACGAAATCATTTGCATTAATATCCCGTATATTTCCTCTACAAAGTAACAAATTTCCTACCTTTCGATAGCTACGATTCGCCGCATGTTCTCAAGAGTCACACACTATATCCACACACCCCTATAGGTACACACCACATCCTGGACCAGGACTAATTTTACTTCAACTGCGATGTTTCTGAGAGAGCTGTACAGCTTCCCTTTGTAGCCGTACAGCTGCATTGAGGTGGATGTCAAACTTTCACTCGCAGTCACTCACCTCACTGCCTGTACCGAGGCAGAAGAGAACGATGCTGAACCGCCTCTCGATGAACAAGTGCCAAAGGGCATCTTGGAAGACATAATTAGGGGGCCAATTGTCCCTATCGAGCGCATTCACAGGATCGGTAAGCCAGCGGCAAACAAGTGCCGGCCAGTCATTCTGAAGCTAGTTGACGGAAGCGACAAAATTAGGATTCTAAAGAATTGCAGTAATCTAAAAGGCACATCGTTCAGCATTTCGAAGGATTTTTCGTCTCGAGTTCAAGAAATACGAAAAAAGCTATGGGCGAGCGCACGCGAAAAGAACGGGCTAGTGGAGCAAAAGTCGCGTTAATCCTTAACGGCAAGATTTATCGGTGGGATGATTCACTGAACTCGAGGGTTCCGGTATGTGTGCTGTGACAGCAACAGAGCAGCGCTTTGGAGCATCAGCGAACGCTACCGGCTCAACTTTCTCACGCAGGCCCGTGAGAAAGTTGACATTCATGCTGTGAGTGTCGTCAACAAATCGGTCGATCTAGAAAGTGTCCTTATTACTTATGATCCTGAACTCACAATCCTCACTGAAACATGGCTTCAAAATGACATTCCCGACTCGGCGGTAATTCCCAGCTCTCATGAAATCGTTCGTCATGACGGAGGTGCAAAAGGAGGCGGTGTAGCGATAGCCCTGAAAAAGCGCATGGATTTTAAAGCGCTGTCACACGTGACGTGCATCGAAATGATTTCAATAGTTCTTCGCGATAAGAATTTGAGCATGCTGATTGGTGCTGCCTACAGGCCGCCCAATTCCGAAATTGCGGTACTCGAAGCTTTGCGAGATTTTTTGCTCGAAAACAGCAAACGTTATACCCACATTCTTGCAGGAGGTGATTTAAATCTGCCAAAAATAAACTGGGATCACTTTTGCGTTACAACACCCTGCCAGCACTCCGAATTGCTACTTGAGATACCCTTTTCCTGTAGCATGATCCAACTTGTAGATTCCTACTCGTGTCACTGCAGGCACGAGTTCGATTCTGGACCTTATTTTTGTTTCTGAGTCCATTTTCAAGTTTAACAACACAATTGAAGTTCTACCAGGAATATCGGACCATGAACTACTATTATTTAAAGCCAACATGTTGTGCACACCCTCGGCTACCCAAGTACGTAGATTTCTTGATTTCAATGCTGCTTCGGACGAAAGCATTTTGGACCTTCTTTAGGAGGAATATGACAAAATTTACAATGAACATCTTCAAGATTACTATGACGTTAACCAGCTATGGTCGCAATTTAAGAAAACCGTTCACAAATATATTAGTTCGTTCGTTCCGAAGAAAGTGAAAAAAATACACGGCCGAAGTCCTTGGATTACGCATGAAATACTGCACTTAAAACGGAAGGTAAAACACCTGTCACGCTCAAAAACACGACCACGTGGCACTGTTTTGAAGAGCATCCGCACACACCTGCGGGACAAGATTAAAAGCTCCAAATTTTATTTCTTCAACGTAAAAATGCACAACTTTCTTACTACTAACCCAAGAAAATTTTGGATGCACGTCTCCGACAAAAAAGGGAAAGTAACAAAAATTAAAATCAAGGACGCGGATGTGACTGATGCCAGCTGCATAGCGACAGCACTTAACGACTACTTCTCTTCTGTCTTCGTGCGAACGGGTGACACCCCTCCTGATTTCCATGCGAACAATCTCAAACTGCCAGACTTGATTATAACAGAGGAAGGCATCTTCTCAGCTCTCCTTCATCTTGACCAAAAAAATCGGCTGGACAGGATCAAATACCTAATGCTTTTCTTTATCGGTATGCCGAGTGGTGTTCCAAATACTTAGGCTAATATTTAGGGAAAGCCTGTTGCAGGGAGAAGTTCCAGTAGATTGGAAGAAGGGTAAATTAGTACCCATTCACAAATCGGGTGATAAATATGGCGTGAAAAACTACCGCCCCAATTCATTGTTATGTACAGCCGGCACGGTTACGGAAGACTTCCTTTTCAAACACTTAGGTTCTTTTTTGTAGAGTAGCCACTTTTTTTCACCAAATCAACACGGTTTCCGGCAAGGCTTTTCAACCACCACACAGTTAATTCACACTACTGATGACTTTATAAAAGCACTACACAAAGGTGGACAAATTGATGCGATTTTTTTAGGTTTCGAAAAAGCTTTCAACCCAGCTTCCCATTCTCACTTGATGTTTAAAATTCGTCGAATCCTAACCAATGAAAGAATGCTTCGATGGCTTGATTCTTACCTATCCCACCGATACCAACACGTTCAGATAGCACATAAAAATTCTACTTCTGCTCCCGTCCATTCCGGGGTACCGCAGGGCTCCGTGTTAGGACCACTTTTATTTTTGATTTATCTAAACGACATGTCCTCCGAATATATTGTGCAGTGTCATTTTTTCGCCGATGACTGCGTTGCGTACCTGCCCATTCAATCAAGAACAGATCACGCCACCCTAAAAGAATACTTATCGGTCATCACATTATGGTGTAACTCCTTGAAAATGAGCCTCAACATAGCAAAGTGCGTCAAGATGACCATAACACCTAAAGAAATCCTCGGAATTAACTTACATGTTAGACAACACTGCTATAACAACCGTTAACCAGTACAAATGCCTTGGACTGACAATCACGTAGAATTTGAGCTGCAAAACGCATATCGAAGGTATAAAATCAGCAGCACTACGGCGATTGTGGTTCTTAAGGCATCGCATGAGACATTGTACCAGCAAAACAAAACTAGTCGCTTACACTTCATTGGTGCGCTCATTGTGGGAATATGCTGACGTTGTATGGGATCCTGGCACACAAACAGAAAAACACTTGCATGAACCAATACAAAATAAATCCCTTCGGTTTATTTACCACACGTACAGTAGAGACGTTTCAGTCACTGAACTCCGTAATAGATCCGGTCTTCCCACATTAGAGTCCCGTAGAAAGCTACGTCGCATAAAATTCCTGTACAACATAGTCAATGGACACTCAGGACTCGCCTTTAACACATGCACTAGAATACATCACGAAAAACTCGGAACAAGCATTATAAAACCATAGTGATGCCGCTCACAAAAACAAAATCTCGGCGATATTCCTTTTTTCCACGAACAATTTCGGACTGGAATGATGTACCCCGTGACGTCACTAGCATTGCAGCGCCCGACGCATTCTTATCAGCTACCACTGCCTGTTTGTATTAAAAGCTGTCTGGTCACATATGCAGGTTTCAATTTCTCTTATCATGCTTTGCCGGCAACTTCGTGTTGTGAACAAAAGTTGTATTGTATCTCGATACCGCTCTTGTGTTGCTCCTGTAACACGAGTATACATGTCCCACGCAAGCCTGTTATGTGGCGATTTTATTTCTGTACCGTGAACTGTACTGTCTTGCGCGGCTGCAAGTATGCAAGTTTGTATCACTCCTGCCTTGGCCATGAAGAGGTGGCTGGCAGTATGCATTAAATAAAAATAAATAAATAAATAAATAAATAAATTTGAGTCATTACTTGCAATCCACCCTGTGTGGTGTGTAGCGCGTCCTCACATAACAAGGCAGACACATTCAACGTACATGATTCATCTAAGCTGCAAACATTTGCTATTGAGTTAGGTATGTAAGTTGCTCTAATGTTTTTAGTGGAACTGACCGGCAACACCAGAATTCTCGGGTACCACCTCGTAAGTTACTTCGCTAAGTTGACGAAGCACCTGGTACGGCCCGAAATAATTGCGCAGAAGCTTCGTCGATAACCCCCGACGTCAAACGGGTATCCAAATCCAAACAAGGTCACCCGGTGCAAATGCCGCGTGACGGCGGCGAAGGTCGTAACGGGAGGCGTCCACGTGCTGGTGTTCGGTGATGTGGAGGCGGGCAAGCTGCCGGGCTTCCTCAGCGCGTTGTATGAATTGCTGGGAAGAGATGTCATGTTCGTCGGTGATGTCGTGAAGCAGCATGGCGTCGAGCATTGTTGTAGCTTCTCTGCCGTAGAGGAGGGTGAACGGTGTCATTCGAGTCGTTTCCTGCTGGGCCGTATTGTACGCAAAGGTGATGTAGGGGAGGACTGCATCCCAGGTCCGGTGTTCAACATCAGCGTACATACTGAGCATGTCGGCGATGGTTTTGTTGAGCCGTTCCGTCAAACCGTTCGTCTGAGGGTGGTACGCACTGGCTTTTCGTTGAGACGTGCCGCTGAGCGTGAGTACTTCGTGCAGAAGTTTCGCGGTAAATGCGGTTCCACGGTCCGTAATAACAACTTTTGGAGCCCCATGTCGGAGAACTATCCTTGTGAGGAAAAACTGTGCCACTTCAAGCACGGTGGCCTTTGGAAGAGCTTTTGTTTCGGCGTACTTGGTCAAGTAGTCAGTGGCGACTGCTATCCACCCGTTTCCCGCTGTAGAGGTGGGAAAGGGCCCCAGCAGGTCCATTCCCACTTGCTGGAACGGCACTTGGGGAATTTGAATTGGTTGGAGAAATCCGGCTGGTCTGCCGGGCTGCGCCTTGCGTCTCTGGCAGTCACGACAAGTTCGGACGTACTGCCTCACGTTCGCCGAGAGCTTGGACCAGTAATACGCCTTCTTGATGCTTGCAAGCGTGCGTGCGTAACCAAGGTGGCCAGCGGACGGCTCATCATGACAAGCCTGCAAGATGTCGTTTCGTAAGGGTGACGGAACGACGAGGAGGTGACGCCGGCCATTCGGGACAAAGTTTCGTTTATATAACACGCCGCTGCGAAGGCAGAATGTTGGCAGACCTCTAATAAAAGACTTAGGTGGCCTGTTGGCCTTGCCTTGCAAGAAGTCGATCACTGGTAGCAGTTCTTGGTCTTCCTGCTGCTGTTCCGAAATGGTGGCCGCACTGAGGACTCCAATCAATGGTCCATCGTCGACGTCATCGTCATCAGCGGGCGCGTTACCGACCGGCGCTCTCGAGAGGCAGTCGGCATCGGAATGTCGCTTACCAGATTTGTAGACGACGGTCATTTCAAACTCTTGGAGTCTGAGGCTCCAGCGCGCCAAGCGGCCAGACGGATTTCTCAGGTTTGTAAGCCAGCACAGCGAGTGATGGTCGCTAACAACTTTGAACGCACGGCCATCAGGTACGGTCGAAATTTTAGGACGGCCCACACAACCACTAAGCACTCCTTTTCGATGGCCGAGTAATTTCTTTCGGCCCATCACAGCGTTCGGCTTGCGTAGGCAATGGCTCGTTCGGCACCATCTTGCCATTGGACGAGGACAGCGCCTAGCCCCACATTGCTGGCAGCAGTGTGCACCATAGTGGCGGGCTCCTCGTCGAAGTGGCCTAAAACAGGTGGGGTCTGCAGGCAACGCCGTAGCTGCTCGAAAGCTTCTTGCTGTTCAGTGGACCAGACAAAAGTGACGTCATTGCGAGTAAGGCGCGTGAGAGGGGCTGCAATGTGGGCGAAATTGGCAATGAATCGCCGATAGTATGAGCAGAGGCCCAGGAAACGCCGGACGGACTTTTTGTCAGTAGGTGTTTCGAAACGAGAAACAGCTGTGAGCTTGTCAGGGTCGGCGCGAATTCCAGCGCTGCTAACGACGTGGCCGAGAAAGAGCAGCTCCTCATAGCCGAAATGACACTTTTCTGGCTTGAGTGTGAGCGAAGCGGATCGTATGGCCTGGAGGACGGATGACAGTCGCTCTAGGTGTTCCTCGAATGTATTTGAGAATACGACGACGTCATCTAGGTAAACAAGGCACGTTTGCCACTTCAGGCCAGATAGAACAGTGTCCATCATACGCTGAAAAGTTGCGGGTGTGGAGTACAAGCCAAAAGGAAGACCCTTAAACTCGTACAGCTCATCGGGAGTTACGAAGGCGGTCTTCTCACGATCCCGCTCGTCGACCTCTATCTGCCAATAACCGCTCTTCAAATCCATGGACGAAAGGTAATGAGCGTGCCGCAGGCGGTCAAGGGAGTCATCTATCCGAGGCAACGGATATACGTCCTTTTTCGTCACCTGATTAAGTTTGCGATAGTCGACGCAGAATCGCAAGGTGCCATCTTTTTTTTCACCAGAACGACTGGTGACGTCCAGGAGCTTTTCGAAGGCTGAATGACGTCATCAGCGAGCATCTCTTGCACCTGCCGCCGTATCGCGTCACGCTCCTTTGGTGACACGCGGTAGGGATGTTGGTAAACGGGGCGCTCAGATTCGTCCGTGATGATGCGGTGTTTTGTGAGCGGAGTTTGTCGGACGCGTGACGTTGACGAGAAACAGTCGGTGAAGCTGTGCAGCAGTTCCAAGAGCTTTTCTCGCTTTGTTTGCGGTAAGCGCGGGTTAACGTCAAGTGAAAGCTTGCTCGTCGCCTTGGGAGTCGGGTCGGTCTGAAGCACAAAGCAATCCGTCGTGTCGGGGACGTCCTCAAATACTGCCACGGTAGTTCCTTCGGCGATTTCGCGACGCTCGTTCTCGAAATTCGTGAGCAGAACCTCTGTAACACCGCGCGTAATGGTGACGAATCCCCGAGCGATAGCGATTCCATGCTGAAGTAGAAGCGGGCCGATAGCTTCCGCGATTCCATCACCACCGGAGAGGTCGTCGCGCTTAACGCGAACAAGCACGCATGACCGTGGGGGCACGCTAGTGTCGCCGATGGTGCGCAGAGGTATGCGTTGTTCATGACCTTCCGAGGTGGTCTCCTTCCTCGAAAAGCTGACGAACTGTTCGCGGATGTTTATCACAGCATCGTGCTCCTGAAGGAAGTCCATCCCCAGGATCATGTCCTTACAACACTGAGGAAGGATTACGAAGGTCGCGACGTAATCACTGTCCCTATTCTAACTCTAGCGCTGCATGTACCCACGGGTGTCATCAAGTGGCCGCCGGCTGTTCGAATTTGGGGTCCGTCCCATGGTGTCTTCACTTTTCTTAGTTGGTCCACGAGCTGCTGGCTCACTATTGAATAACTTGCTCCAGTGTCCACAAGTGCCGTTACCTCGTGTCCGTCGATGGCGACTAAAAGATCGGCACTCATGATAACGTCGACGTCCTTGTTTGCCGCCGTAACATCGTCAGCCGTCGATGGTACTGGGAGGTCTTCAGTGCTTCCGCCGCTAGCAACCTTGCCTCCCAAGGTTGCTCCCTTTAGTTTCCCCGCCGCGGACCTGGAGACCGCCTTGTCGGGGAGTCGCTGTAATGGCGACGGGTGGGCGAAGCATAGCGGCCTGGCGACGGCGAACGTGACGGACGACTCTCCTCGGAAGACTGACGCGTAGCGAGGTACTCAGAAATGGCGACGGGCCGTTCGCCAAAACGAGGACAACGGGCGGTCGGCGGGAATCCTGGTAGCCCGATCTCGCGGTAGGGGCAGCGTCGATAAACATGCCCTGGCTCGCCACAGTGATAGCACAATGGCTGGTGGTCCTCGGTGCGCCACACGTCGGTCTTGCGGATTTGCGGACGGGCCGGGAATTCCCTTTGTGGCCAAGAGCCAGGAGGTTGCGGTCGGGAGTATACGTCGGGGGTGGCATAGTCGCCGCGGTCGGCGCTGTGGCCATGTGACAGCGGAGAGCAGTTGCGTAATCCATTTGGGGCATAAGCTGGGTTCGGGGCGGCTCAGGAGCGGAAATTGCTTGACGAAGGGGCTCAGGAGCAGAAATTGCTTGGCAAATTTCTTGCCGCACAACATCCGCTACCGAGATGACAGCTGGCTGCGACGGCGCTATTCCTATTCCGCACTTTGCCAACTCCTTACGAACAACCGAGCGGACAAGTTCGCGCAGGTTGTTGTCGCCCATAGTGGTGGACAGTGATGCCGCGGACGGGCTCGGAGTTTTGATCGACGTTCGGGCATACTGGCGGCACCGCTCCTGCACAGCTCGCTCAATGGCAGTTTCCTCAATAAGAGAGAGAGGAATTTTATTGAAATGAAATAAACACAGAAATGTCGGCCTGACGGTAGTATATCTGGCCAGCTATTCTGTATGGTAAACATCCTCAATAAATTCTTGCACAGTACGCGGTGGGTTGCGCACAAGGCCTGCGAAGAGCTGTTCTTTGACGCCGTGCATCAGATACCGAAGCTTTTTGGGCTCGGACATATCGGGATCCGCGCGCCAGAACAGACGGGCCATGTCCTCGACAAGCATCCCGACGCTTTCATTTGGCTTTTGTATCCGTATTTCCAGAAGGCTTTGCGCACGGTCTCGACGGTCGCTGCTGGCGAAGCTGTCGCGCACTTCCCGGCGGAAGTCGTCCCATGTCTCTAACCTTCGTTCGCGATTTTCAAACCATATCCGCGCCCCGTCTTCTAGCGAGTAGAGTAGTAGACATTCTCAAGCTTTTGTGCAGGTGTCCACTTGTTGAAACTGGCGACGCGCTCGAATTGGTCAAGCCAGTCATCTACGTCCTCGGAATCGGTTCCGTAAAAGCTGCTGGGAGTACGGGGCTGCTGAAGCATCAGCTGAGGCGGCAGCGATGCTTGAGCCATTACCTCTGGTTCAGAAACCTGGCGCCTTGGTGCGGTGTCAAGCAGGAGGCCTTGTTCAGGAGGTAGGCCGAGCTTGCGGCGGCTGCAGCGATGTACGGGCTGCAGACGCTGGGAGGTCGCTCAGGGCTTTCAGATGGCGACCTGGGCATCAGATGCTCCGGTACCCAGCTCCTCCACCAGTGTCACGGTGCAGCAATTGATGAGGGCCAGCAGGAGAGAGAAAAGAGGGTTTATATTGGAAAACTTGCGCCTGATGCCTGGTAGCAGTCGCACCACGAACACGCGCTCACGACGGGGCACGTTCTCGTCTTATTATTTATTTATTTATTTATTCAATACTGGAGGCTTGACAGCCCAAGCAGGAGTGGACAAGAAACTACAAAATACAAGAATACTTGAGTCACAATTGCAAGGAACAATACAAGGTATAAAGATAAAAACAAAACAAAAAAAACATACAGTAAAGAACAATGCATTTAACAAGGGTAAGGCATCAGCTCAGCACAGTGGCATTTGGGCTAAAATAAGCTTCGAGGGATTCAACAGTAGAAAGTGCAGAAACGGGTAACGAATTCCATTCTTCAATAGTTCGGGGAAAAATGAAAATTTGAAAATGTTAGTCCTAGCAAAGAATGGGGTTAAAGATTTGTCATGGGTGTGACGGGATCTGGTTGAGAGTGGATTCACATACAAACTACTATCTAATCCGAGCTTTTTATTAACTAGTTGGTGCAGAAACATCAAGCGAAGAAATTTGCGCCTTAGTTCAAGAGTTCGGATATTATTCGTGTTCATTAGTTGAGATACGGAATCAAGGCGGCTATATTTGGAATAGATGAAACGTACAGCTCTTCTTTGAATTTTCTCGAGATTGCTAATGTTAACTTTAGTGTGCGGATCTCAAACTGTGCAAGCATATTCTAATTTAGGTCTTATGAGGGTTGTGTAGGCCAGGTATTTAACATGAGAGGGAGCATCTTTAAGTTTTATGCCTCAGTTGACATAACTTACAGAAAGCTGAAGCGCAAATGTTCCTGATATGGGTATTCCATCTTAAGTTGTTAGTAATTGTAACACCGAGATACTTATATTCATTAACCTCGGCTAAGGGATTGTTGGAAATCATGTAGGAAAACTTGAGGGGTGAGTTTTATTGGTAATTCTAAGATAAACTGATTTCTCGTAATTAATTCTCATACCCCATTCCGTACACCAAGAAAGAATACTGTTAAGAGAATAATTTAGGGCTGTCTGGTCATCTAAAGAGTGGATGTTATTAAACAGAATGCAATCATCGGCAAACAGACGTATTTGTAAAGGTTCAGCAACAACATCAACAATATCATTACAATAGATAAGAAAAAGTAGGCGCCCAAGTACGCTACCCTGTGGAACACCAGATGAAACTGGGAGGACATCGGAAAAGTGGTCATTAAAGCTCACATACTGCTTACGGTTAGTGAGATAGGAAGAAACCCATGCCACAAGGAAAGGAGGAATACCTATTATGCGTAGCTTAATAGGAATTCTTCCTTAGGAATTAAAGGAATTAAAGGAATATGAATTAAAGTATATTATCGGGACCAGGGGATGATTTTGTTTTCAATCTAAGAAGCATGCTCAGGACACCAGAATAGGAGATAACTTCGGAACTGGAGGAAACCAAAGCGTGCTTATTTTCGACTGTCAGGGAAGAATGTGAAAAAACGCTTCCAATGAAAAAACGCTTCTTCGCGGCTCATGCGGTGATGATCATGCTTGTGATTTTCATGATGAGGATGAGGATGATGGAGACACGCCAGAACGGCGCACACCGGCTCTGGACGATTGGCGTCTGTGCTCTGTTGCTGGTTCCCAATTCGTTCCCATTTGATTTATGGCCATTTTATCAATGTATCTGGTCGCGAATATGTTCTCAAAGCTCTCGACCCCAATCACCACTCGGGCTTGAGAATAAGCACCGGAGCTTTCCGAACATCTCCGGTATAAAGCCTGTATGCAGAAACCAATCAATGGTCACTTAACAAACGAAGAGTACTCCTCGGAAACATGTACATAATGAGAATTCTTTCCTGCACCACTCACCCTTGTCGACGGCTCTTTTTGAAACCTCGCTTTGAAACTCTCTTTACAAACAAGCCTCGGCCTATTCCAACTATGTTTTTCAGTTGCCGCATTCAAATGAATCCCCTGAATTTTATGTAGATGAGATCATGCTAGTCATCCACAGAACCGGTTATGCTCCATGGGAATACCGCAAGCCACAATATGACTTTTCCTTGTTGAATTATAATAAGCACAACACTCACAAGGAACTGCTGCAGCAAGAGTTCTTAGATCTTCAGTTCAGGTATGCTGGATGTGCTACTTACGTTTCCGATTGTTCTAAAGGAGAAAGGCATGTGGGAGTAGCTGCAATTGGACCTTATTACGAAGAATGCCAACAGCTCAGACCTGACGCTAGTGCCTCCACTGCCGAAGTGCATGCCATACAGCTCGTTTTAAACAAAGTATGCACTGAAAGGACACCGCAGTCAATAATCTTCTCCGACTCTCTCAGTGCACTAGCAGCCCTGTGTTCAGGAAACAAAACCAGAAATCCGCCTGTTCAAAAAGTGCTGAACCAACTGATGTACTGTAGCAAAAATCACTTAGACGTGTGTTTCTGTTGGGTACCGAGTCATGTAGGAATTGATGAAAAGGCAGACACCCTTGCAGCCCAGACAAAAGAGTTCGAGGTGACGGAAACTGGTTTACCCTAGCAGGATTACAGAAGGAGACTAGAATTATCAATAACGAAGAAGTGGCAGTCAGAATGGACAGAACTCAATAAAAACAAGCTCCACCTTGTGAAGCCGCACCTGAGTGAGTGGCAGAGCTGCAGACATAAAGAAAGATTTGTAGAGGTGGTGTTATGTCGCCTAAGAATTGGGCACACGCACCTGACCCACAACTTCCTATTGCTGGGAGAAGACCCTCCAGAATGTGAGCAGTGTGGGAATCGTCTTACAGTAATACACATACTTATAGAGTGTCCTAGTCGCGAAAACAAGCGTCGTGAATTTTGTCCCACTCAGTGAACTCTGTTTTACTGCTAGGCGATGAACCCCTGGTTCCTTGGAAAAGGTTTTTAAATTTTTGAGTGCAATCAAGCTTTTACAGAAACTTTCATTTTACCATGTTACACCATTTTTACATGAGCGGGTTTAAAATAGTTGAGTGCAATCAAGCTCTTACAGAAACTTTGATTTTACTACTTCACACCCTTTTTACATGAGCCTTTTACCGTACCGTGTTCAAATTTAATATGTTACATTGTGTCAGGCGCATTATAGCAAAATTTGGCTGCTGCGCCAATATAATTTAAGATTCATTCATTCACAAGTTTGGTTCATTTAAAAGACGGGCTCGTTAGAATCAAACTGACACCAGTTTTAACGTAAACTTCGCTCAAAAAAGCTATATAATTAGGCAAAAAGGGAATGGCCATGCGACCCACTCACTCATTTCCCGCAACCCAACATATGATGTCATACCAGAATGTGATTGGCGGAGGCCGGCAAAAGCAAACGCAAATTAGGCTGGGCTTATAAGCTTGCAGAACGAGGTATCTGTGCATAAATTCAGGGCACGTTCTTTTTAAAGCAATAAGAATGGTGGGACAAACAGTGGAAGTTACGAAAGCACATCTAAACATTGGTACTGCGGCTATATGCTTCCATGATTTAGCGGCACAGCACTTCGGGGTGTCTCAGACGACACCGGCCGATTGATACAAGCAACGGTGTCTTACGTGACCATATTTGTCGAGCGAGGAACATGTTTCACGAAACGATTATTTTCTCCCAGAACAAAAACAAGCCGTTCAAAAACAAACGGCTTGCCATGGTATTGTGGCACCACCTAGGTTCAGTAACGTAAACAAATGCGCGAATACCGCGGCCAATGCCGCCGTACAGGGTGGAGACACCGTTTGAACGGTCCCGTGCCGCTGCAATTGGGTCAACGTGCTCAACGCGTTGTTCTTTTCATTTCCCACGAGACCCAGCAACGCGAAACAGATGAGATGATTCAAACTTCGCCAGTAAACCGCGTTGCGGCAATAATTTTAGCGCGGTTTTGATACAATCACTTGCTTCGGTGACGAGCGAGCAACCCAAAATGGCGGCGGCACCGTATGCGTGTCTCCACCCTGTACGGCGGACGCATGATTCAAGGAACCCTAGGCTGCAGAGCGGTCGGTTCTGGTGATGTCATTGCAGACCACGAAAACACACGTTTTAGGGGGAAAATCAAAATTTTAACATAAATTTAATAATTTCCTCAGTGAAGAAAACATCGTTTGTATCAGGACAAGCACTGGGGGCACTATAAAACACGAAATCTTTCGAATAAAACAAACTTGTATTTTGTCTTCATGGTTCCTTTAAAGCAGCAGCCTCAAGTTCAAATTAGTGTACTAGATGTACCTTTGTCTGCAATAAGGTCATTCTTACCATTGAAGATAACAAGCCCTCGTATAATGTATGCATCGCAAAAATTGACTTCGTTATAAGTGGGTTTAGACGTACTGAATTAGTCAACATATCAAACTGGTTGTAACACCTCAACCTGTTCACAATGAGAATAAACAGCAAAACAGTCAATCACCAACTAAAAAATGTCGGGACATGTTTTATACCCCCACAGGTTCCTTGTTTACAATGAGGCAAAAAAGTACAAATAAAGATTTTACCATGAAGCTTATGACGCAATAATGCAAAGTAGATTACTGGCAATGTCCCTTCCTTCTAGTTAATGTTGTCCGGGTTTCTCATGATCATCATGCCACAAGTTTGACGTTTCCTTCTCGATTGCTTGTCATTTTTACCATTGTACTCGTTTTACCGTTTCTTCAAATATTGCCTAAATTAATGAACTTTTGTCAAACTTTTGACTATAGTTCTGTTTACCATAACCCGTTCAACAGTACCGAAAGTAAATCTGCTGCTAGTTTCTACGGGAGCTACCCTTCAACGAGTGCAATGGCACAAAGCCACTATGAATGATCCGTTATTATTTTGCTCAGCTCGCAAACAAGCTTTAGGTTACTATGATTGCACAAACTGAAGGAGGCATGAAGTGGAAAATTGAAGTGATAAACTGAACAGAAGATGGAAGTGCATCAACACACCACTCGTGCCAGCACTCATGTGTGCATCCTGTTCGTCTCTTTATATGTTATGTCATTGAATGGATCAACAGCGGCAGATAAGATCCATCAAAGCACTATCGACTTTCAACAATGAATGAGGGCCTTGGTGCAGGTTACTTACACGCGCAGGCATACTACTCACTGATCAGTGTGGGCATACCTTATAAGGAAGCTTCTTTATTTAAAAATTATCTGGAAGTGTAATAACTCTGTGTTTTAGATACCTTGGGACTGAAGTACTTGCATGCATATGAGGCTTCAATGCGATAGCTTAGAAGAGTTGTAGATGCACAAGATGCGAGCCCCTGCTTCTAGCCCAGTCCGTCGGGTTCTCTTTCTTTTTTTTCTTTTGAGACTGCTGAGTGAAAAATTCCACTAACTGAAATAATGAGCGTTCTATACTTGCCCTTCAGCAAATAAATAAAAATCCATAACGGCGCAACTGCGCTGAAATATGAATGAGGAGGACAAGGGCTGTCATAAAACTCATCTCTCATGAACAGCATCCTCACTTTCAATAAGCATTCAAGTTTACTGAATAATCGAGGGACAAGTTTTTTCCAGACCCCCTGGAGTGAACTTGTACACACTAATCATCCCCTTGGTGTGGGGACTTCTGAACCTTGAGTTGTGGGGGCCGGGCGATTTCTTGCTTGCATGCCTTCATTAGGAGGCTTTTTCAAATAAATACATCCTTCCATGGATAATGTGATCGACCACTTCTTTTCCCACAATATACGGGGGGGGCGTCATGTGGGTTTCCAACAGCGCTTACTGTTCTGAGTATTTGTAACAGCAAGCTTACAGACAAGTACCATAGTATTTTAACTATCAGCTTTTTTATGATGTGACTGGCTAGTTAACCTCTCATTCATCGAGCGGCAACAGCTAGTTGTTTGTGTCACTGCCGCCTAGTGAGGGACCATGAAAGTATAGCCGTTTTGTTCTAGAAGGACGAAGGGGGGTGAGGGGTGCAATGGTGAGTTTCAAGCATGCATGCAATGAATCCGAAATTTTTTGCTTGTGATTGGGCTATAGCTGGGCTAGAGCTTGAACAAATGTGCAAACTATTCATGTCAGGTGCATGTTAGGAGTCAGCGCCGCGGTGGCTCAGAGGCAAAAACGTTGTGCTGCTGAGCCTAAGGGCGTGGGTTCAATTTGGCCATGGTGGCTGCTTTTTTGTGAAGGCAAAAAGCAAAAACGCTCATGTCGAGATTTTGGCATGTTTTAAAGATCGTCAGGAGGTCAAAATTATTCCAGAGTACTTTACTACCGCGAGCCTCATAGTCCAAGTGTAGCTTTGGTGCATTAAACTCCAGAATCAATCATATCAATGTTAGCAGTTGAGAGGTAGAAACACAACTGATTTGCAGCGCCTTGCTTTCTCTTGTTGCAAAAACACATGCCCGCTGGCAATAAAGCTGCAACTTACTATAATGCCAATGCCATCAAAGTGCTCCTCGTAAAATCAAACGCTCTTACAATCACAGCTTATACAGTCAGCTTCCGAGCGTTCTAGTGCCCTTTTCAACTTCTCCCTACGCTTTCGCCAGTCAGAAGACAGACGTGCTACACCCTTTCATTTGTGCTTCTGTACCTGGAATGGCAGCTCGACACACAGCCCGATCTAGGCATTCTCGAGCTCAGGACGCCTGTTCGTTACTTTATACACAAAGCGCAAGCACGTGAGCTTAGTCCCAAAGGGATGGTGTAGTGGAAGAACCACGCAAGGCATACCGAGGCAATTGCTGCATGAAATGGGGCTTAAAGCTGTAATTTTGCGGGAACCTCCCAGATGATGCTAGTGATGTTGAATAAATGATTTGAGAAAGAGAGAGCTTTAGTAATACCGAAGACGTTAGCCCCACAAATGGCGTTGCTTGCTGCGTCATATGGGGTGAACACAATAAATGAAAAAAAGTATTGGAAGAGTACATAGAAACAATGAATAAGAGGGAGAATAAAATATACCAGAAACATTTGAAAAAAAAATGGCAGTAGTAGGGAAACAGATCCGAGGATCTCAAGGTTATAGAACATCGACCAATCTAAAGCCTTTGTCCCTAGCGCTGTGTCAGCGCGACTACCACAGTTCACAAAAGTGATTCAGGTCTGAAAATGTTTTTCGTAGCAATCGCACAAGAGTTTTTTTCGCTGTTTCGAGTTGGTTTGCGTGCTACGTGCAGTAGCACAAAAGATGACACATATTCTCTTTCATAGAGTATGGGCTGTCTGCATTCTGCAGCCCGCTTAGCCTCTGCATAAACGTTTTGGAACTAGGTGTTCACTTAATGGAGTGATTTTTTTAGTTTATTTTCTCATCTTCTGGTTTTGAATGAAGCTAGACCCTCAAGCAGGTGGAAATCCTCAAGCAGGTGGAGTTGGTACACATAACGACTTCGGCGTCATGCAAAACGTGAACAAAAGAGTGCATGCCATGCAGTGAAGCTAGAAAGCTTGAATGTCATGCGGCAGAGCCAACTTTTACTGTTCAATTATTCCCAAATTTTTAACACTCGAAAACATTAAGCACTTTGAATGATAAAAGTGCACTGCAGAAAAATAGCAAACAATATTCGCAAATTTTTCGACATTTCAGAAAGTTCCACGCCTATATTTTATTTTCCTGTGGTTTGTGGGCAGGTGAACAATATCTGTAACACACAGCCAAAGACTTCTGCCACACTTAAAAAAAAAAGAAGTGCAGAAGAAGAAGGTTTCACCAGAAAAGGTATCACCTACCCAGCAGGGGGACAGAAATGCTCTTCCCCGAAACCTACTGCCGCTTTTTTAGCCGGCCATCACTGAATTTCATGGCGACTTAGAAGTGTTCACTGGCCGACTTTGTGAGAGCTTTGTGGCATAAACAGTGCTTACGCAGCTTCTGAAATGAATCATCGTTAACATGCTTTCACGGGAGCCCTAGCGCATATTTTGACAGTAGCAATCATATAGAGTCCGCACAGTTGAGTTCAAAGCTTGTCAACATGTATGTGGTTAGATACTAAAATAGATGATCGGGCGAGGGAAGAAATGTGGTTACAGGAAACAGGTTTTAAGTTCAATGATGTACAACAAAAAGGTTATGCACAATGGTATATTCTGTTTCTCTGGGCCTCCAGCCTAATGTAAAAGCAATGTGGCATTCATATGGTGCATACACTGCAAAAAATGTCATTCTATTTAGGCCTGCTACAAGTGGCAGAGAGTAGCAACGGTGGCACTGAGAGGACTAGCCTATTTTAGGGGAAGTATTGCCAAAATGTTTACGCTGTTCATACTGGACAGAGCTCGCAAGGAGTCCTAGCCTTCTTCGTTAGGAATGAGAGCAGCAAGTTTGCATTACAGGCCCTGGTGCTCTGCAATGCATGAGGCGACCTGTGTGAGACTACCTTGCGTGGAATAGGGCATGCTAGGCAGAGTCACACAACAAATCGAGAGTGCTGCATGCACGCCTGACATCCATACAGATGAAGCTGGACACTGTCAACTTATATTGAGCCCCTCATCTCCGAAGATGGCTTGGAGAAAGAATCTACCCAAGTACTGGAGTACACTGACCGCATCATGCAATGCTTGACACTGCTGCAGCAGTAGATGTATGGTGACCGAGAGCAACTCTCCATATCAAACAGCAGCAATTCACGTATTTGAACAAACTAACGGTGACGAACCTCAAACGATGACGTCACAACAGAAGAATGTAAATTTACCAAGTATCGAGCTGGAGGAGATCAACGCATAACGGTAGGAGTAGCAGCCCTTCAGGGAGCTTCACAGTGCACAAAAACAGTCGTGCTGCACATGTCTGCCATTGAAGAAATGTGGCTGATATGCAAACCAAGTTCTCAACACTGGAATAAACTGGACGGAACGACATGAAGAAACAAACAGCCCACATCCCAACCTTAAATTTTTTGAGATCGTCAAACAAATGGATGGACATTAGAAGGAGGCGCTTCCTTCGATGCCAATGTTGCTGCACCACTTAATAAGGCACTCTCTAAACTCCTCAGAACTGTGTCAGGACTACCGATGCTGTGATCAGAAACTACGACCAGCTATACGGATTGATAAACTTGTGGACAGTACGAGTGAAGCCGATGCCGTTTACTACATGCTGCCTGTTGCAGGTTACTCACACAAGATTCGGGTGGTTTTTGACGCCTCATCGCACAGTAACTCACCAAAATATTTCGAAAACTTTGCGAGCAGACTGAACCTGACCTCCGATTTAGTTTATACGGCGTATGCAATGGGCTTTTGAATGCGTGGTGGTGCTATTTGCTAATCTGCACCGATGTCAACTGCGCGGTTGCCTTTTGCCGCATGGGCCGCGGCATTCCTGAGGTGAAACGTGGTTCGCAGTGTGGTGTTGGCAAGAACGTCCATGTTGACAGTGCTTTTTCCGAGTTATTTGTGGGTTTGCGAATGCCTTATTACAAGTAGTAGTCAGCATTGTTTTCGCGTCGAAATTCCGGACTGTGCTGTGCACGCTTGCTACAACCGCAGATTCTAAGCAGGCCGCACGACAAAAGCAAGCCTGTCGCTTTGTCACATGCTTGAAACATTGCGCAGTGGTCTCTGCACCGCTGTCCACACCTGTCTAACTGTTGGACAGGCGCTGATAACGCAGTCTGCTTTGCACTATCTCGGTGTGATCCCCATGCTTTGATTTTCTTATTTTTGGGCTGCTTCTAAGGACCGTGTCTTGAGTTAGGAAACTTTCTCCGCCCAAGTCTCCGACGATATTCGATGTGGTGGCGGCGTGCGGGACGAGGCACTGGCTTTACCGAGCCACCCAGGCATGCTGCGCGCTTCTTGGGGAGTACGAGAGACGGTGAGGTGCTCAGGCAACAGTGTTCTGGTGTGTTGAATGTATGACTGTCCTCTACCTAAGCTCCACGACGAAGGCGAGAAAATACGCAGAGGTTCTGGGTGGAAGCAATCGCGAGGTATGTATAGAAATTTAGGTGCAGCCACGTCGACAAAGATTACACTGATAATTTTAAAGTGCTTTTTTCGGTGTAGATGAGGTGGAAATTATAAGCAAAGCAAGGTTATGAAACACGCTTTGAATACTTCAAAACCACCGCGAAAAAAGCGATAAATAATACTGCTCTAGTTTGGCACTCCATAAGTCTTCATCTCTGCGCTGTTTTGGAAGTAGCCAAATTCTATAGCCAACGTCAAGCTTTAGTGCATAATCCCAGAAAGCGCTTAGTCATTAAAGAGCAGTCGAAGACGACAAAAGAGTTGGATGCCCACAATTACCTGACGAAAAGTTGCATTTAATGTACATGTAGTCACCTAAAAACACTCGAATTAGACAAGGCTAAGGCTGGATGCCCAGTTGGGTAGCCTCATCGATAAAGTACGCCGGCTACCTTAACACATCGTGTTACAAGCATGTGCAAGGTATGAGGTGAAAGCTTTGACGTCCGTCGTCTTCACCTGAAATAAAATGGGCGCGCCTGATTTGGTACTGATAAGACCCATCATCGATAGTTTCTCTGCGGATTCGTTGCATGAAGTCAGACCGTATTCAAGCACTGCTCTAGCTACCGCGTCAAAACAGAAAAAATTGGCCACGTATCGGCTCCTTTCGTTGCAAATGTCGTCAAAAGACGATAGCCTTTATCGACTTTTGCCAAGTAAATGCCTCCCTTCGCTTTCCCGCTCACCTCTCATGTTGTTCCTCTTGCGTCGCGCTCCTCCCGAGGTAAAGACGCCAAAAGGTTTGCTTAAATCATTTTAAATTTCCCGCGTACCACTGCTCCAAACCGGGTGTCTCGATGCCAACGCTGCTGCCGTACGGCGAAGACGCGCGTGAATCGAGGCGCCCTACTTCAACGTTTATAGAACCGCGTTCTCCTACTCCACGTGCGTTGCAAGCAGAACGTGGAACCTATCTAGTGGAACCTTTCGTAACTGTTGCCGGTTGATTTCTGAAAATGGCACCAAAAGCTATTGGCCGCGAGGCCCACCACTGGAGAGGCTAGCGCTGCTATCGTTTTGACGTCACTTGTTGGATCACCGTTCCTACCTTGCTGCACAGTTGGCTTGCAGCGCGTGAAACTTAGCTTAGGACGCGCGTTCTAAAAGTATTTTCGTGTTAATTTCCGTCGTTTGAAGTTAATTCTGAGTGCGTCAAGCGCAGTTTGACGTCATGGGGATTTTATAACCGTATCAACTGTGGTACATTCTCCGCAAACAACTTGAACGTGGTGGCGTACGTGTGCGACCGAAGCATTAACTGCACCTCGTATCCCCGATCAACAATGTAGACTACGATGATTGCTAAGCTACGTTTCTACATTTACCTTGTTTGCAAAAAAATGTGTAAAGCAAGAAATCATGAAGCGTTTACTGCTCGCAGAAACGCTCCGCGCACACACCGCCGTGCCTGCCCGCACGGCCGACGGAGCAGCTCGAACCGACGCAGGTAGCGGCATCAACAACTTGTCGCCACTTTTTAAAATCACGCTAGTTGTGGAAAAGTAATTTCACAGCGGTGAATGTGGATGTTAGAGTGGTGAAAAATTGTGCTAGGTAGTATCATCAGGTGTGGTTTTCAAAGCGATGCTCAAATATCGGCCGCAATCTACACCGACCGTCCCCGAATGCCGGTCCCGGCACCGCCGGCCCGTTCACGAGCGGTGCGGCGAGCGGCCGAAGAATATGTGCCTGCGCGCAAGCATCGGCCGAGGCCATGGCAGGTTCTTGATCGTCGATCGCTTAAACGGACACGGATACAAAGTTACACATACAAGAAAGAGGGTGATCGTGAAGTGAAAAGTTATATTAGGGTCTCTCATTCGCAACTGTATACCGGTAGCGGCGAGGACAAACACTCGGTATTCCTAACCAAACCAAACAAAACAAACCAACAAAACAAACCCTCGGTATTCCCAAGCTTACATCTCGTCGCATTATCTCTCGCCTTTGCCTTCTTCACGTTTGTATTACCCTCCTGAATCAAGATACGCCTTATTGATACCGACGCCACGAACGTCATCCCGTTTGAATCACAATCATCCTATTGTCCGAATCACTTGCCATACGTCATCAATGAACTCGTCCTTCTTTCCTCATTCTATAGCGATGTGGAATACATTGCCGGATGATATCGCCTGGTGTACTAACCTAAAATCCTTTCGTGACAAAGCGAGTGAGCATGAAAATTGCTACGCTACCAATACTTATGTGATTAAACTCTGTTTAAAACATGTGAAATGCTGTTCCCTTCTACGAGTTGTGTTTTACCTCTGTTATCTTGTAATTTGTTTGCCTTCCTTTTTTCTTACTCTTGTTTGTTGTTCATATGCTGTATACCTCCGCCAAGAGGTATACGTTGTTCGTATATATAAAAGGCTCGGGCCTTTAAAGGGACCCAGAAAAGGTTTGTGAAGGTGGCAATCAAATGCATTCAGGTGGTAGAACAAATAACGGGGGATTTTTGAGCCAAGTGTGAGCCTCATTCGTTGTACGGATAATTTGAAAACGGTTTTTGAAGATCGCCTTTTTCAGCCGACGAGCGTGACGCTGCAGCGAGCCGACCGCGGGTGACGTAACGCCGACCGCGGGTGACGTATCGCCGGTCGTGGCTGACGCAACGGTGAGGCGCCCCCCTGATTTGGCCAATGGTCAGCCGCCGGTGACGTCACTGCCATCGGCTTCCGGCTGCTTTTCCTTCTTCCTGCGCGATCCCGAGTAGGCCGAGAGTTCCGTATTTCTGCAGCGACGTTCCGATGCGAGCGCTCCGCGTCCTCTGGGTCTGGATCAAGATGAGTTATCCATGCCACGTCGCTGGCTGCAAAGCGAGTGACTAGAGTGGTGTCAAAATGAGAAACTCTCTGCCGAAGGATCCGCACTTGCGAGCTGTTTGGCTGGAGCGCATCGGCCTCTCCGAGTCGGCGGCGCCCAGAAGTGCTCATGTTTGTGGCAGGCATTTCCCACCCGAAGCGTGCCTCTACAACTTGGAGTTTGTACAGAGGAGCGCCGTGAGCATGAAAC
Organism: Haemaphysalis longicornis; assembly: GCA_013339765.2. NCBI lineage: Eukaryota > Metazoa > Arthropoda > Arachnida > Ixodida > Ixodidae > Haemaphysalis > Haemaphysalis longicornis. Next base: position 197,788,514 of record CM023451.1, on the reverse strand, counting down.
ATCTTCATTTGAGGAAGAATACCGTGCCGACTTTGTTACTTCCCAAAACGCGGGTGAGTCTGTCAGATTAACGGGTGTTACACTGGTTATGAACACCCGCCAAATTTTTTACCAATATCGCGGAAGCGTCGACCGTTCCGTCGATCAGCGCCGTTAACGGCTGATACTGTTAACTGCTGGTTGGAGGGCAGTGTGATAAGCGAATAAAAAAAATCAGGGGCGGCCGTCTGATATTGCAACAGCTTAGCGGCTACTCTCGCCGGGTTTGTCGTATCGCTCCAGCATACGGCGCTGATCGACCGAATGGTCGACGCTCCCGTGATATTGGTAATACATTGGGCAGGTGTACTGCACTCTTCACATGGAAACGATATCAAGTTCGGCCTCGCTCATTGCGTGGGCTTGACGGTGGGCGTACATGTACAGCGCACAGCCTCGTATGTGTAGTAACTTCGGTCCTACCGAACGCGAAAGAACCCTCCCGTGATATTGTAGAACAACCGCATGTTACGCTGAATTCGGGGAGCGCGGTGCAAAAGCTCGTTTATAAGACTTCGCCAAGTTAACTGGTATTTATCGTATCAGTTGTGTTCGCGGAAGACGTCTGTATGGCAAGTAAAGCAATCATACGAAATGTCTTTTTGAAACGGGAATGCTGTTTTCTCTCAGCTCGAGAAATGCAAAACCGGCAGCGGAACACAAGTTGCAAATTATGGGGGGGGCGGGAATCGCGCGTACTGCAGATGGAGATTGCTCGATGTTGATGACACTTGCAATCCGCACAATGCATCAAGCAAGCAAGGACTCTCAGAACACGTAGCGAACAACGTCATTAAAGCTTCATATTCTGAATAACACAGCGTCCAAAATACCAGTAAATGACTGCAAAGTTGCTTAACATTTTTCTAAAAGCTTCATATATGTAAACGGAGTAGAACTTCAACCCTGCAAACGCTACTCGCAGTTGTGTGCTTTTTTTTTTGAGAGGGTAGAGTTTATGAGCACAGCCTCCAAGGAGACAGCCGAACGCTGGCTAAAATTACTGGAAACTATTACTGCAGGCCTTACTTGAAGATGTACATAGGGAAAAACTATTTGACAGAGCACAATGGATTTCAACGACTGTACACAACAAAATGAAGTTTTCCTTAATTCAGATGGGGCAATTTGTTACTGATGCCATGCAAAAACAGTCGTGCAGCTGGTATCATTGCAGGCAGTTGCAATCTGGAAGTTCATGTCGTACATCGACGAATACATGTCAATAAGTGAGGGAGAATTTTACACTTGCTCCTAGACTTTCTCACAACCACCTCGGCATTTTTTTTTTCAAAACACAGTTGGCTCCCCAGCAGAGTCAAAGGCCAGCTGATGTGACGACCCAGACCTCTACCTCTCCGGTAAGAACAACATTTGATGCATGTAACTTGAGCGTGCTTTGAGAACCTCCACACAGCCACTTGTGTGTTACTCAAAACGCAGACACCTCACCAGGAGAATCAAGGGCCAGCTGTTGTGATGACCCGTGCCTCTATCTCTCAGGTAATAAGTATGCGGGCTTTGAACAGTTGCATATAGATGGTGTATGTATTTAGGAAAAACCATTAATATCGATGTTGTGTTACCTCATTAAAATATCACTTTGTTGTATATTGCTACGCAGGCTCAGGTGCTGGTGATGCAAGTGCCTGGAGCAAGTGCGAGTGCCGCTGCAATCGGCCCTGCCCAGGTAAAAGCAGCTCCTCTGATGCCGCTAGCCTTACTGCCCTCAATGGTTTGTACCCCCGATCGTATCCTGCCGTTCATTTTTCCTTCAACCTACCCAATCTAGCATTTCATTTTCTTTGACTCCCAAGCTTCTGAAGTGTGTGCTGCCAAATGGGGGGCAGTGTTTGGGGTGTGTACTAACTGCGGAGCTCACATATGCCCAATTTTTTTGTAGGGACCATTGCGGACATGCACATGCTTTCCTGAGAGGCGCAGTGTGGGCACCCAGACAATACCAGAGCGTCGATCCATCGGTAAGCTAAATACCATAAGAAGCGTTATGGCAAAATATGTCATATGGTGACGGAGAACTCCTAGTTTGCATTACACAACAATAACAGCACCCATTAGTGCCTGTAATGGAACCTAAGAAGTAGCAGCATGACATTCCAGAGATATTTCCTTGTGTGAACAAGCTTCTAGATACAAAGGAAGGAACAGCGCACATTTCGACGAAGAACAGGCAGAAACACACACCCCAAGTGCTGGCTATCAACCGATCCCTTTATTACTGGTTGCAGATAATAAATAGCACACTTACTGGGGAAGATCCAACAAGCGCGTACAGAAGAGAGAGGAGAAGGTTGCCTAACCTGCAAACCATTACGTCAAATTTAGTGATATCGTAATGGTTTGACAGGTTAGGCAACCTTCTCCTCTCTCTTCTGTACGCGCTTGTTGCATCTTTCCCAGTAAGTGTGCTATTTATTATCTGCGATCTGTAATAAAGCGATCGGTTGATAGCCAGCACTTGGGGTGTGTGTTTCTGCCTGTCCTTCATCGAAATGTGCGCTGTTCTTTCATTTGTGTCTGAGCACCAATTAGCCCAACATGGCACCCTCTTCAAGACACAAAATATTCGCAACTGAATGCAAGTGTTTGTGATGAGTTTGGTGACGCAATCTAATTCACACCGTGTGGTAATGCACAACTGCTGAACATCTGTGGGACATTTTGCAGCCACACAGGCCAACACCACCTTGCGGCTTCTCGTGTCGGCCAAGACACAAACTGATGCCCCTGTTGTGGAGGCAGTTCCTGGAGAAGCTGAGCCCGATTTTGAACGTGCCAGAACTCCACGAGTGGCTGCAGTAGTGGCTGTCACCCCTCTGCCGGCGAGCGTCAGGCCAGCCCGTTGTTCATCGCCCCGATTAGTGGATGAGGCGACGCAAGGCACCAGAGGACAAGAAATGTCGGGCGACAATACGTTGGCATCTGAAGGCGATGAGATGAGTCAAACAGATGAACCAACGTACGACCCGTCGGACTTCTCCTTGGATGCCGACTTCCCCTTGGGTGCCACCTTCAGCAGGTATACAAGATTATGCTTTTATGGCTACTAACCGCGCAACAAATGAACGATGAACAAAGAAGCAACATGCTGATTCACAACCAACACTATTGAACAATACAATTGAATGTATACTACAACAAACCAAACTGTGCGTGGCAGGCGACTGCAAGCCAGCAGGAGCAGGACCTTGTTTCATCTCACTGTTCGATTTTTAAAGACGATATTCTTTCTAGGGCTTAAACCCAGAAATTTTGGTCTGTCTGTATGTCTGTCTGTGTCTGTCTGTCTGTCCGTGACTCGATACAGCCACATGGCCAAAAAAACAAGGCCTGCGCAGTAGACTTATGTAGTCACACCTAAATCTGCCCGTCGACGTCTGGTGTAGTGTTCATACTTGTCAACATAGTTGAAGAATAACAAAACATTATGCAAATATAAGACAAGAAATTTTATACAGAAATGATATTTGCAGCGTTTCTTTATAAAAAATCACACATGCTTGATTTTTGCGAAATTAAATACTTCATCAACTGCAGAAAAAAAAATCACCCCGCCGTCGCCTGCTGTCACCAGCGCCCTATAGCTTCTTGCGCCATTTCAAGAAATCAATTAGCGGCAGTTAGGAAAGGTTCCACTAGATAGATTTCACGTTCTGATTGGAACGCACGTGGATTGGGACAACTAAAGGAGCAGATACTCGGCCAATTTTTTGTTTGCTCAGCACAGTCGATGGGCAGTTTACGCACATTGTTCCCAGAATATGGAATGCCTCACCACCACATGCTTTGACCTGTCTCTGAGTGAAAACAGCACTTTAGTTTTATTAACATTACGATTGCAGCAACAGTTCTAACAGTGCAGTGAGAAATGCTCCCGCATGCCTTTCCCTGCGCCACTCCTGTGCTGCATAATGCGCGCATTCAAACAACGGCCCATCTGGCCCGCATATTGACCGCTGCACATCAATGGAGCACTGTAAACCACACTTGTTCTGCACTGCACAAATCGTGCTTTGTGGCTTACCTCGCAGCCCTGACGCCTGCTTTCTGCTGGCATCTTTCGTTTACACAGCCCAACAGACAACTTAGTTTAATGGGCACTTTTAGTCTGTGCAAAATTCTAGGCACATCGGGGAACACAGCTTGGTTTTTTCTTTCTGTAGTGGTTCTTGTGGTAGCTGCTTGCCACAAATGGCAGCTGGATTTGTATTCAAGGTGGTTCCATTCGGTGTGGTCTGTAAAAACTTTTTGTTGTGAGTCAGTGCTTGTCCTGATGCTTCTTTCTTCAACCAGCATCTATGCAGTGCTTTTAGTAGCCATGAACCAGTCCAAACTCACCCAGGTCTCCATTCTGATGCTGGTTTAGCTAGCATTGTGACTGTGGGCTGGTAGTAACAAAAAGGTGTTAACAAAAAGATGATGCTTTTTTATGCATGCCGAAATGCCCTTGGCGCAGAAATTGCTGCTTTGCCACATTCTCGAAATTATGTCTTTTATGATGTCAGGTGCACCCTTGATTAAACAGCTGAAGGCTTTCTCCTGTTTGAGCACATTTTAGTTCCACAGTACCAGTTTCCGTGGTTCCAGAACAGCTAAGGCAATGCAAACGAACAGAGAAGTAGCGTTTTGTGTATTTTAGCATTTGTAGCAAAAATGAGAGTAGTACGTGTGAGATTGAAAGGCACTAAAGTTGGTGTGCATTTTCATGCAGCAGCCACCAGCTCCAGGAGCTTCATGTGCACGCGGAAAGAAACTTTCTGGTTTTCGAAAGGTGCCTGGAGAAGCTTCTTGTACACTGGCGTGCCTGCTGCGAAAGCTGCACATTCTGCCGGAAGTGCACACACAAGTTCACCGTCACTGGCACGCAGCTGGAGGTCATGGGCCTGTGCTCTTTGGCCCACTCGACAACCTGGGAGAGCCAGACAAGTGTGGGTGGCAACCCCGCCGGAAACCTCCTTCTGGCGTCGCGCATCTTCTTCGCGGGCTGCCTCGCAGCCCCAGTGCTCCGCTTGCTGGCGTCCATGAACATGCAGATTTTTACGGAGACGACATACTACAACTACCAGTGAGCATACTTGGTGCCTGCCGTGAATGAAGTGGGGCACTATTTCAACTTGTCTATCTCGGGGTTTTGTGTCTGGCGACATAACTTTAAAGCAGTTTAGAGGCGAACCCCTTCGCTATGTGCGAAAAATACAAAATACACTAAAACCCCTTAATTCCAACTTTTGGTTAATTGGACAAGGCATCTGGTCCCAGACAAATTGTGCATTGTTCTATGTCTGAAAACTCTCATTTATTTTGACAGATTCAGCCACAATTCAATTATTTTAGCTTCCCGCCGTTCAGCTCATATGGATTCGCAGCAGAAATGAAAGGCACACCTTAAAAAATAATGGAACGGGATGCTATCAAGCTTGTGTACTTCTCGGAGGCACGAAAGAATCCATGGCAATGGTTCGCATCCAAGTGAAAGGCAGAATGTCCATCGCTGTAGCCATCAGCCTAAAGGGCAACCATGGATTTTTTTCTTCTGTTTCGAACACTCTCGTGTTCGAAATCGCCAGCTCCGCAAAGTAAATGACAGTCACTGTTATTTCAACAGAACAAAAGTTTGGTTAGGTTAACAGCTTTTTTCAGTTGTTATGACCGTACTTGCGATACTTCGGACACTCAGTTAATTCGAACATTCTCGCTACTACCATGCATAATTCAAATTAATGCAGTTTACTGCATCTACATATCTTTGTGGGCCAGTTGCTCGATCCAGTTGCTCGATACCTTGCTCATGACACGAACAGTGGGTGGCAGCATGGGCGTCTGCAGGATTTGGTCTTGTGGGGGGCAAACCCATTGTATTGAGGGGTAAGAGGGAGAGGGCAAGGGGGCGGGGCATTGTGTTCTGGGCTGGCTCGGGGGGGGGGGGCAAGTGCCCCTTTTGCACCCCCTGCTGATGCCCATGGGTGGCAGTAATTGTAGCTTCTGTCTGCATAAAAGCTAACTATTGGAGAATAGCATCAGTTCTGGTAGTTGCTGGCTCAGACGTGTGTGTGTGGTGCCCTTGAATGCAGGTTTTCCGAGAGCACGAGTCCAGGCTCATAGATGACCTGGCAGGGACTGAGGTGGAGCTGGCAGGTGACGGCCGCTGTGACTCTCCCTGCTTCAGTGCAACGTACATGACGTACAGTGTGCTGGCCACAGAGGTTGGCCGCATCATTCTCAGCGAGCAAATCCGGGTTGGCGAGGTAGGCCCTCCACACACGCACAGGAAAAGGTAATAGTGTGTCGCTGATGTAATCGAATGCCCCATCTCTCCCGCTGACATTGATACCGTCCACCGTGTGTCCACCAAGACTAAAGAAAAGAACCTGATCGCACGTTTTTGTTCTCGCGACAAAAAAAATGAGTTCGTCCGCAAGGCCCGAAAGGCTCGACTTCTTGCAAGCCAGCTTGGTTTTGCCGGAGAAAACGACAAACCCGTTTTTGTGAATGACCACCTTACAATTGAGAACAAGCGTTTGTTTGCGAAAGCACTGGCTCTGAAAAAAGAAAAAAAGTGGCAGTTCCTTTGGACGGATAACTGTCAGATCTTGGCACGAATGAACGAGGACTGCAAAGTCAATCGCATCGTCACTGAAGCTGACCTGCGCATCTTCACCTGAGCCAGTCTTTCGCGCACATGCTCCTTCGCACCGCTTTCAATGTCTCTTTTATCTCCAGATGAACTAAAAAATGTACTCTTAGGAAAGAATAGGTCCCTTATCCATTTTAATGCCAGAAGTCTTCGGAAAAACTATGATGCTATTAATAACTTTATTGCTTCACTTCATCATTCATTTTCTGTCATTTGTATTTCTGAAACTTGGTTGTGCAACGCCGATTGCAATTTATATGGTTTCCCGTCCTATCAGGCCGAATATTGCCATCGCATGTCAAGTATTCACGGAGGCGCTGCTATCTTTATTTCTCCGGAAATAAAATACTCACGTCGGCAGGATCTGTCTATCAACGTCCCCCAGTGTGAGACAGTCTGGATCGAAATAGATAAATCATTTTTTTTCCGGAATGCCATAAAAACATTGTTCTGGGCAGTATATACCGCTCCCCATCTTCTTCCACTCCTGATTTCGTGCTCGGTTTAGCTTCGGTATTCAGTAAGGTATCCGCTGAAAATAAGTGCGCGGTAATTGTAGGAGATATCAATATTAACTTGCTCGATACTACCTCGAACTCATATTAGCGTACACTAATTGTTTTAGCGGATTTGGTTACGAATCTTTAATTCTGCATCCCACAAGATGCGTACGCAAACACTTCTTGACCACGCCCTGTCTAATATATCTCCGTCACCTGAATCTGGCCGTAGTAAGTTTGCGACATTTCAGATCATTACCCGATATTTCTTACGTTTCCCCACTAACGCACAAAACTCTGTTCCTTCTTTTTTCACCTCCGTTTCTTAACAAAGAAGAATTCATTGATTCAGTAGAAAAAACCTGATTTCTCTGTAATTGATTCCTTACGTGACCCGGATGAAGCGCTGCAGACGTTTTGTAACCTATTTCTAGGGGCTGTTTCGTTAAACACAAAAATAATTAAATGTAAAAAAAGGCATAATTACCCGAGTAACCCGTGGGTAACGCAAAAGTTACTAGAATGCATGCGTAAAAAGGAAAATATGTATTAGAAAACTAAAAGAAGCCGTTCAATTTAGCTCTTGCTAATCGATACAAAAACTATTGTAGCATCCTAAATGTTATGTTAAAGGACGCAAAAAGGCTCTACTAAGAAAAGGAATTCAGTAAATTCAAGAACAATCCAAAAATGCAATGGAAGCTTCTAAACAATTTCTTAAATAATGCATCACGTAATGTCCCTATCTCTAAAATTGTTCATGACGGTCGTACCTTTCATCAACCGGATCATATTGCTAATGCTTTTAATGACTATTTCTCAAATCTTCCTGCAGCAGGCCAATCAGTAGCAAATATTAATATGTGTCGGTCTTCACATAATTTTTATCTTTTTCCTGTCACTCCCGATGAAGTTCGTGCCACGCTCCTTACCTTAAGAATACTTCAGCTGGTTTAGATAACGTGTGTGCATATCATCTAAAACTTGTTGCTCATTGTGTTTCTCTTCCTCTCTCCATCATTATCAACAAGATTTTCGCTCTCGGCATTTTTCCAAGCTTTCTTAAGCGTGCTAAAATTATTCCTGTTTTTAAGAAAGGAGACAAGCACCTAATATCTAACTACCGGCCTATTTCTATCCTTTCTTCTCTTAGTAAGTAATCGAAAGTTGTTTGCTAATCGACTAAATAACTATCTAACTAAATTCAACATTCTAGGCCCTGTCAATTTGGTTTTCGTTCTGGAAGTTCGACTAATCTTGCACTTTTGTCTTTAACCGATTTTATTAAAAAATCGTTCGACTTAGGTATGTTTGTTGGATCTGTTTTTTTAGATTTTACTAAAGCTTTTGACACTATTAATCATAATATTCTGTTTCACAAACTTGAATCCTATGGATTAACCGGACCAGCTTTAAATTTCCTAAAGAATTTTCTTATTAACAGGGAAGGTAGTGTTTGGGTTAATAATGCGTATTCTATGACTAAAACGATTAATCAAGGTGTGCCGCAAGGTTCCATTTTAGGTCCTTTATTGTTTATTATCTATATTAATGACCTTGCTGATTCCATTAATGCCTCACACTGTGTTCTATATGCTGACGACACCACAGTATCTTCGGCTGATAAATCTTTGTCCAATCTTACGTCTAACCTAAATATTGTTTTGGCTAAAGTAACTAATTGGTGCCTCATCAACCACCTACTATCAATCCATCAAAAACTAAATTTATGATTTTTAGACCACCCCAGAAGCGCCTATCATATATTCCAACCATTTCTCTCTGTTCGAATACCATAACCTCATGTAACAGTGTCCTTTTTCTTGGAGTGTTCATCGACTCGCATCTGAAATTTCATAAACACATTGATCACCTTAGAAATAAGACTGCTTTTGGCATTCGAGCTCTGATAAAATCCCGCCCATTTTTTTTTACGCCAAGCCCTTATGTCTCTTTATTTTGCTTTCGTTCATAGTCATATCACATATGGTATTGTTGCATGGGGTAACACTTATGATTGTCATCTAGCACTGTTACAACATATTCAAAATCTGGCTCTTCGTATCATTACTAACAGCTCATTTTGTGCTAACGCCTGTGTTTTGCTTCAACAGAATAATGTCTTATCGGTCAAAAATTTATTCTATTACAACATAGCCACGTTTTTGTTTCAGCTGCGTGTTAATAATTTATCGTACCAATTTATTGACAGGCAACTATTACAAAATAACAACTCCACCAGATTTGCAGCCAACGAAAATTATTTATTACCCATAGTCCATACTAACTATGGTCAGATGACATCCGCTTTTTCAGCTATCTCATTCTGGAATAGTCTTTCGTAGAACTAAAATCTTCATCATCATTCTTTTCCTTCAAACACTTGCTAAAAACGTTTTTGTTGAATCGATGAATGTATTGTTTTTATTATCTGTATTGCTATGTTACTGTTCATTTCATTGTTCCCAAGTGTTTTTTAGTTCAGCTTGATTGTAGTTGTAATGCAAGTGTATACTTAATGTTTTTTTTTTGTGTGTTTGTTAACCTTTTTACCTTTTTTCTTTGTTTGAATTAGTATTGTAATAGCAATATGCTACGTGTATTTTTTTGCATTTTGTTTAACCGTTTCCGTCACTTTTTTTCTTACTCTACTCTAGCGCTGCCTAAGCTGTGTCATTGCGTTTAGTTACTGTTATTTTTTTTTATTTGCTGCTTTCTGTGTATTCTTCATTTTGTATTAATTAATCAAGGGTCCCGTTGCAGTCTGTTGACTATGGGACCCTTGTCTGTATACTAATTTTTATGTATTTCTCACCGTTTGGAATAATAAAAACAATTCAATTCAATCAATTCAATTCACCCTAACTCGATTGCTTTTTCCTGCAGTCAAGCGCTGTGCCCACCAGTGTCTCCATGGAAAAGGAGGGACTAAAAAGGTGCCTCGAGAAGCTTGATGCCAGTGGAGTGATGGTGCAGTCCCTGACCACAGGTAAATTGCACAGTCCCTCCTGTGTTACAGCAATGTGCAATGGAAAATGAAAAAACATGGAAGACTAGTGCCAGTTTCATTGTGACGTGTGCGACCTAAAAAACTTGATACATCACATCAGACCAATGTATCCTAGTGAAATCGAGAAAAAGTCAATGACATTAGAAAAGGAGACAGATGCTGCATAAGTTTGCAACTTAGTTGGCTACAACAGCTAGGATCGAGAATCAAGAGTGCTAGTGTGGTTTTTTAAAAACATGCCTATGGTCAGTACAAGTTAAAAACAGCAGCAGCATATCTATGCCGAGTCAACAAGTTACCTGCAACAGCTAACCACTCCAGTTTGGTTGTCTTATAGAAGCGCACAAGCCACATTGTGTTAGCAGGTGTCTTTTAGTGGTTGTAGATGCCTCACACATTTATATAGCAACTAGTCTCGGTATTTTGGGAATAAGTCCAAGCTTAAATGAAACCTTACAAGGTTTTTTGTAGCTGCCTGCTTAGGGGCACGTATAACGTGTGTTGAATGGTGCATGTGTTCAGTCAGCATGGTGAAGCTGGTCATCATCATCATTCTGGGTGCTAACGACAGAGGCAGCAGTGCAGATGACTGACCTGGATTCAGGAGAAGGCAATCTGTTTGATGAAGTCCATGATGTCTGTTGAAGGGTACTGTACTCTTCACAAGGGCTAAAGGCACATTCTATTTGTGACTCGGGCACGTCACGCAACGCGTTTCACGAGATGAGGCGGTGATCCCACTTGCAGTGAGTGATGATGCAACTGCATTTAGCGGAGCTGTTACGCGACCTGCATGACTTTGTCAATGCTTTCGCCACTTGTACTCAAAAGAAAAAGATGTTACGCTAGGGCGACAAGAGCAGGTCAAAATTACTCTAGAACACATTCTACTAACCTGGGATAGTTCTGTAGTAACACAGGCGCGCGCAGCACAACAGCATGGACAATGGTCGGGCAGTCAACAACGGCGTTTATTGCCAGAAGGGTGATTATATACGTTGCCAACAAGAGGGGTAAAGGGATGGGCAGGGAGGGAGAATCAAGGCGCATAGGGCCAAAAAGAAAAGGTGCGTGCGCAGCTGGTTTTGCTGGCCGGTACAAAACGAACGAATACAACAAGTTCCAAAAGCGTTGAATATCTGCTTGGTCATTCACGCGTCGTGTGCCTTCAACAACCAAACGGCACCAAAACCATTCCTATCTCACGGTTAACGATGGCTAACAAGTAGTGTGCTAAAAAACTGTACAAAGCTTAACTAACTTTACTCGCTCCGAGTGTAAAACGGTTCATGTGGCTCACTTTTTTCTTCAGACCGTCACCCTAGCATCAGGCGGTACTGCAGGTTGGAGAGACCTGGTATGAGGCACTACTTCGACATCTGGCACATCGCCAAGGGTAATTGTCCTGAACTTTATCAGCTAAGAGCAGCTGGAAATGTCGCAAGCATGGCCTGACGGAGCTCCTGTGTATCCACATCCCAGGCGTCAAGAAGAAGCTCCGTGCTGCCAGCAAAAGGCACGCGGTGCTGGAGTGATGGATCCAGCCCATAGGCAACCATCTGTACTGGGTGGCTGCAATGGCCCAAGGTGACAGCGAGCTCATCCTGAGCATGTGGAATAGCATCCTGAACCATCTGTGTGATGTGCACACTGGCCACGATGGACCCTTTGCTGAATGCCTGCACGAGCCCCTTTAGGACACACGGTGGATCAAACCATGTAAGTTATCCAGCAAAAATTTGCCCCTTACGGGTTATGCTCGTGGCATGTGCTGCAGAAGCACAAGCGTGTGCACAAAACGGCTGTGTTGCCAAACTGCGCTTACATGCTCTTCCTCGGGCATTGGCTTGGCACTGTACCAGCTCTACTTTCTATCTTTCCTGTGTCTGAAGATGCCACAAAAAAAGGAAAATATACGAAGTGCTTGCATGCCACCTCTTTAGTATTCTAAGGTCACGAGCTTAAAGGGACCCAGAAAAGCTTTGTGAAGATTGCAATCAAATGCATTCAGGTGGTAGAACACATAACAGGAGATTTTTGAGCCAAGTGTGAGCCCCACACGTTGCACGGATAATTTTTAAACAATTTTTTGAAGATAGCACTTCTCAGCCGCTGAGCGCGACGCCGCAGAGAGCCGATCGCTGATGAGGCAACGGCGAGCCGCCCCCCTGATTCGCTATATTGGTGCTACGCGACAATACAGGCCTTTTGTAACTTTTACAAAAGGCTTTTCTGGGTCCCTTGAAGAGCGCCACTTTTCTTCCATCTCCTGCACTGTTTTCCCACTTGCTGAATATTTTGAAAGGCTACTGACGCATAGCAGCCTTGCTTACTGGATGAAACACACAAGCACTAACCAGTGAATTTAAAGGTAAAAAACAAGAACAAATGCATTTTAAACTGATTTGTTTGTTTACATTGCATGTCTCTTTCTTCAGTGTACCTTCCTTTTACGGAATGTCTCAGCAGCTCCGAAGTTATCTGCGGTTAACTCCAAGAGGCACGCCTGTCTGGATTGCAGCTCTGTGGCTATATTAGTGGGTCCACACTGTTCTATCTTGCAAGCAGTGACTAGGGGGTAGGCAACCCTACACCTGCAGATATCATGGAATGTATAAGGAGGGAGTGTGCAGCACACTGGCAATGTCACTAAATGCTAAATGGTGGTCAGTGCACGCAATGCTACTGTACGGGATTCCTAAGCCCTGTTTTGCTGTCTCCTCTCTAGCGTCCCGAGCTTTTGCTGCCCTCAAAGGCATCGTGGAGAGCCCTTCCCTGCTGCGTGACTTGACACATACAGCGCCCGCAGCCCAGACCTTCTCTCTGGAATTCTTCCACAGCGTGCTTATTCACTTTGCCCCAAAATCGAATGCTTTCACTCAAGGTGTGACGAAAGCCAGGTGAGTGATCTAACTATTGCAAAGTACGCCGAGCTGAGCTAAGGGCTTTGCTAACACTTTCTGCAGGACTCGGCTCGGTGTGCTCCACTTTAACGAGAATGTGTCACCAGAGCAGGCAGAGACACAGGATGGGATTAAGAGGTACAAGATCAAGTCATCCAAGTCGAGGAAGGGGCACTATACCGCCTGCCCAGTCAAGGAGGACAGGAGCTATAGTACGTGCCAGTAAAATGTTTTACTGAAGCAGCTGGCACTCCAAGTTGTAAAGAAATCCCCACTGAGCCTCTAGACAGCCTGTTTTTTATTTGCTAGCCAACAATATCACCAAGGGACAGGCGGACAGTAGCACGTTCACTGTTGTGACCGCTTGTCTGTTATGACACATGAACAAAATTATCTAGCAATTGCGACAGCTTGTGGTTGCTTGTTCAGTAATGTTATCAGACTGCAAAGTAACATTGATAAAAGGTGTCTCTGTGATGGAGGTAGGCTGTGGATAAGTTCCCTGAAAGCTTGTTCAAAAGCGTACAGCATTGCAAGTGCACTTTACAATACAGAATATTGCGCATGCACTTGTGAAGGCGAGAAGGAGTAAGCCAGCGAGGAATGTTGAGTCAATCCAGGCAGGTTCGTTGCTAATAAACGCAGTTCAGTTTTGCTGCTATTTTCATCCTTGCTTATTTCGGCTTCCTTACACTCAGGTTTTTTTTCCTGGCCTTCAAAATTTCAGTGGATGATTTAGAATCAGGGCCAGCCTACATTTGAGTAAATACGACAGTAAATATTAAGATGCTCAATTCCTGAAAAATTGCCTGCCATGCACTGTTTGTTCACAGGATATGTGGCCGAGCTGATGATGAACGCCGTGCAACGATGCGAGACCCAGTCGTACAGGACCAGCCGCGAGAGCACAAAGTCCCTTGCGCCTGAGCAAGAGGCTGGGAACTGCAGTAGGCCACCATCAAAGAACGAACCAGGGAGCGCAAGGCACAGCTCGTACAGAGCAGGTGATCTCGCTACCCCCACTCGCCCACGGGCTGAGCACATTGCTGAATGACTGAGAAGAAGCCAGCGTGAGCTCGCCTTACTAGTGCGTGGCTTGGGCCTCTACCTCCAGCTTCAAGAAGACGAGCCTATCAAATGCCCTGGATGCCCCTGAAGACCACTTGCTGTGGGATGACGACAAGGAGTCTGAAGCCAACGAGGCAACGACCAGCACTGTCGGCACTGACTCGGACTCTGACTCTTCCCGCTGTCTTCTCACCTTCTGCAGACCACCAGCCAAAAAAGTCGGCTGCATTTTTTTCCCTTCCAAAAGGACCTTTTCAAGGCCAATGACGTGATGCATTTGCGAGGAACGCACTGCGCACAGTCTCCCACCCCAGTATCCTCTCAAACGCTCAGCGCAAAAACTGCGAATAAAATAAACCTATCCTCTGACTTTGAGGAGAAGCTAGTCGCATTACAGCAGCAGGAACAAAAGTACCAGTGCGCACTGCTGTTTGTACTGGGCGTACTATGGTCGTTTTAGCTGCACAGCAGTCCGTTGCTTTGGAGTTGTCTTACACCACACTGGCCGATTGGAGTAAGCGGCGTTGTCTTATGTGACTGTTTGTCGAGCATACCCCATGCTTCACGAAACGATTACTGTTAAAAAAAACAGGCCAGGTGCAAATACGGTCAAAAACAAGGCAACGGTGGACACCGGTCCACAGCTCAGTATGGTAGCGCCGTTTGGGAGGACTGACGGTAAGCAAGGCTGCAGAGCCTAATGACGCACTGGAAGTTCATTTGAATATCCGCCCATGTGACTTCATGGCAGACGCTAGGTTCTCGCCACGTGAGAGAAGATATGAGATGCCCGCGATCGCCAGATGAAATGAAGGCACCCTCCAGGACGCTGCACTTGATATTTGAAATCACACTTGTTGCTTCCAAAAAGGCCTTGCTAGCAGCCAGCTGGATAGGGTCTGGAAATCCGGAGCAGGCAGGCACACGGGCTTCTCGAGCCATCTAAAACTGTTTCGCGTTCCGTCGGTGTAAAATGTTGCTGTAGTCGACAATGGCTCGGAGACTTAAAGGCTACCGTAGCCATAATTTGCACTCTAGAACGCACCAGTGCTGCTTCTGCTTCGCCCCTACTTTGTGACAAAATGGTGAAAAAATTAACGGGAAGCAGTTGACAAACGCCAGCTGAGAGAGCTACCAAACATGATATTTCAGTTCAAACTATTTCATCCATCCTTTAGGGTCCCTTGAGAGACAGGCTGCGAAGGCATTGCGACTGGCTGACACTGCAAGGCCACCAACTCACACCTACCGAGCACATCAAGTGCCCTTCACTCAGCCACGTGACCACGGCATTGGACAAAATTTTGGCCAAGCTAACCGTACGGGCCCCTGCAAGTGCATTCTCTCCAATACACTGGATGGAAGTGAGGACAGTGCGCAGTGGGAAGAGGATGACGACAAACACGACGAGTTAGTATTGAATGTGCTACGACAAGTGCCGCAAGCGTAATAAGGTGTATGTTCTAGTCCCAGTCCACTGCTTTTTTCATTCTGCTACACTTGAGGCAAGCCGAAAGAAAAAGGTTTGCTGACCTTCAAAAAGTACCAGTCTTCAAAATAGCGTGCACAGACGAGCTTCAGCAAATCGAATGCTGGGCTTGTGCAGCATATGAAAAAAAAAAGAAGGAAACGCGCGCTTCCCTCGAACATTGATAAGACAGTCAAGCGTGGCCAGATTCTGGCAACAAAACACTCAAGTAAACAACACAAGGCATGGTTCTAGGCATTACCCCCCTCAAAGCGTGCACCGACATGATACTGAACCAAAATGGTAATCTAAAAAAACGATAAGTACATCCGAAGGTGGCCCAAGGTAAATATAAATGGTAGCGAAGCTTCGGGTGAAAAGCGGTTCAGAACCTATTACCAGCGACATCAGCATGGGGGCTTATGGCAGTGGCCATTGAAGCGCGACTACGTGAGGAGGGAACAAACACTAGTAACAAAAAACCAAGCTTTGTTCAACAATAAAAGAACATTTATATTTTACGAACGATATTTATTTCTGATTCACATTTTTTTAGGCACAGTGTGTTAATAATTTATGAAAATGCTGTTCATTCTCAAAAACCTTTTTTGTAGCGCCCTCTGAAGAATTGCACATGTCATTGCTCTGTGATGCAGTCCTTGTAGTGTTCCGTAAGGCGCTCCGAAAGTTCGTCTGCTGGGAAACGCCACTCGCGTGTTTTGGTGGTGCGCATTTGCATTCGTTTTTCCTTGTTAATTTGGTATGCACTTACTTTTTGCTGTGCGTCGAGTTGCGAGGTGCGTTGGATCGTCGGTGGACACGTTTAGTACTGTGCCCGGTGGGCGCGGTGAACTACGGGACGATGCTGCCAATGGTTGGAGTGGAGCGCTTTCCTCAGTACCTACGGAAACGATGTGCTGTAAACGTTGCAACAGCAACTCCCGTACGCCTGTCGTTTTATTGCACCATTTTTTTCTCATTTCCTCAGGTAACGCGAAACTATAGTAAATACGTGCTCGGGGGTTGTGTAAGGGTACGTGGTGGTGCTTCGAAAAAAAGTGGGTCTAAAGCTTTGTTATGTCACAGTTATCTCTTGATTTCACCTCAGGCTGGCTCGGAGCAAGTGGTGTCAATTACTCTAGGACTTCTCAGCGTAGTACCACTCGAATTTAAACGAGTCGCTTTAATTGTCTATCTCAGTGTCTTCTCTATTGCATTACAACGCTTGTAGGGCTCGTTGCTTCCCGCACCTGTATGCGCAAGCATAATTTCCATCGCAGTACTGTGTTGTGCTGCTCCGTGCTGCGCAGCTGCCAAATCTTTCCTGCTATGTGCTTTTACATACTGCCGTCGCTTTCGTTTGAATTGATCCATTTTTCTCTTTACTTATCTGTTGCGACACTTGCCTAATAATGCAACCAGGAAATTGCAGGCGTGAATGCTGAGTGAACTTCTGTAGAAACCCATGTCTACTTGATAAGACGCCGGGACAGCTGCGGTGTGCTCGCTGCACTTTCGTGAATCGGCATTCCTGCTCCCCGGTTTTCTGCGTCAAGATGCAGTGCCTAGTTCTTTTCTCTTGTTTCGAAGTAGTTCTGCTGTTGACGCTTTCATTGCTCATAATGCTATGTGTTACGGGTTAAGTCAATTTTTCGGCGCGTAAGAAAAATCATAATGCATATAGTGCCCACGAACATTTTGTACTTATACAATACGTGCTGATTTTGTGCAGTGTGGTAAATTTGTTTTATGTTTATCCTGGAATAAAATTCAAATGTCTTGATTATAGCATGACTATGCGTTATTTCTTCTCTTAGAACAGAAGTACACAAACTGAGCAAGCATTATATAACCTTGATCTATACTTAAGGCACGCACGCAACCTGCGTATGTGCAACGCAATTAAACCCAGCAGTGGCGTTAGTAGAAATTTTGGGTTAAGCAGTGGGGACGTTTTTTATATGAAAGGGGCGCTGGGGAGAGTGGTCAAGTGTCATTTTGTGCTCTGTATCCTAAGGCAGAAAAAAAATTCCGGTTTGGGGGGGGGGGTACGTTTGCCACCCACTGCAATCAAAATAAACAACTGATTGCTTTTATACAGCAGTGGAAGGCATGAATACAGAATAAAGGTTCAGAGAAGACGCAACATGTTTTTATAAACACCGAGGCGAATCATACGACATTATGCTAAAGTACGTTTCTCTAGTCACGAGTATAAGCTGCCGTCGACTTGAAGCACACGCGCCAAGGGCTCGCCAACTTGCTTCAGATGGCAATGACATGGGCCCTCAGCAATCAGAGGCCTGCTAAGGCTATTTTGAAGTCAAATTTTCCCGCTAATGCCACCAAAATGACGTCACTTTCTGACGATATCTTGCGTCACATCCTGTTTATTTTTTGTTCCGCCGGAAGTGTTCCCTCCTCACATAGATGGTGCTAAGCCCCATGAGCAGCTTAAGAGCCGCCATTTTCTGAACGTATGGGCTTCTATGGAAGATTCGCTACCAGTTATATTTACCTTGGGTGGCCTGTTAAAAGATGGCGGCTCTCGATTGATTGTAGGGTTTAACACGCCGACGCAACGCAGGCGATGAGGCGCGCCGTAGTGCATGGGTCCGGATTAATTTTGACCACCTGGGGATCTTTAACGTGCGCCGAAATCTCGTACACGCAGGCGTTTTTGCTTTTCGCCTCCATCAGAAAGCGGCCGCCCCGGCCGGGAATCGAACCCGCGACCTCGTGCTCAGCAGCGCAACGCCTTAGCCACTGAGCCACCGCTGTGGCTCTCGAGTGCCTACGCATTGGTCTCATTTTGCACTTGTGCACTCTGTACAATGAGACGTGCTGGGCGGCTGGAACTCCTTGGCGATGCATTAGGATGTACCCCCCCTCATATCCACCTCGCACACACAGATATAAAGCCATGAATATTCCCACGGACTGAAACCTAGGCCCCTAGTTATAGTCAAGCACTAATACAGCATGCTATACTTACCGCATCCAGGGTACCCACATATCCACGGTGCTTCTGCGGATTCCTCGGCGCGCTCTGTTGTGCCTTCCTCGTGGCCCCAATCCACCTCGAACCCTGTAGGCAACCAGCCTATAAATCCTGGAGGCAAGAAAAGTACGCCCTTTATTATTCGCGCATACGTCCCACACTCCAGGTTCACAAAACCGGACACTCACTTGTGTTGCTCTGTCCCTTCCTTTTCTGCAAAAAAATCACTATCCCGCAGCTCGTAAAAAACTGCTCGGAGCACGGCAGGATTCACAAAACTTTCGAAGTCCTCATGTTGCGTGATACACTCATCCTCGCTGACTTCCACGGCCTCCGGCACTGCACGGCAGCACTTGTACTCCACAGGCTCCGGTATTGGCTCGCAAAACCCACAGAGGCACCTGCACAAGCAATATTTGGACCTTGTTACTAGCGATGCATTTTTATCAGCGAAATAGAACGATCTAAAAAGGCGAATCGGTGCACGGCTGAACCAGAAGCAACGGAGAACCGCGAGACATTGACACGGGCGCCGCTGCTTCGCGTCCGGTGAAAAGGCATCGTGACGACTCTGGAGAATCTCAGATAACGCTGGACGGCTATTGTCAGGCGGGACATCAAAAGGGAAGCCAAGAATAAAAAAATTGGGGGGATCAAGCGCGAAGCAGCACGCTGTAACTGCACTTTTCTGTGTTGGGACACTGCACGAAACAAATGACAAATGAGGGGGTAACCACATGGAGCAATTTTGATGAGCGACACAACAAGTGTAACTCAACAGTTCGTAAAGCATTATAGTTGCGTCGGCGACAGCGGGTTCATTGGCCGCCGCCGTCACTTCAGTGCCCTCGGTCGTCGCCTGCCGCTTCGCTCGTAAACTGCGCTTGTCGAGCCCCTCGCCAAAATCGGCCCTGCAGTTACCCTGTTACCCCTCCAGCGTTATTTCGCGAACACGTGTAATGGCGCTGCGCGAACTTGAACTTACCCCTCAACTTCGGCGTCGGGGGCTGCTTGCGGGCTGCCTAGATCGGGCGACGAGTCGCCGCTGCTGCCTCTAGGCTCCAGGCCGACGTTCAGAGGCGGCGTGTCGCTGTACGGGTCGAAGCCCATATCCGCGCTCATTGCAAGGAGACGCTGCTTCAGTTCCGGATCCATCAGTTCAATGATACGGACGATTGCAAAGACGGGTCCGCAGCGATCAACGCGTGCCTAGGCGCAGGGATGTAGCTAGCGAGAACGGAAGTAGAGCCTCGCGATGTCACATGGCTATTCCCAGTGTTTCCAGCTGCTTTGAAAGAAGTAGAGAGGAAGGAGGAATCCATTGGCAAGGGGGTAGAGGTGCACTTAATTGCTTCTGGCGCAGCTAATACTGAATATAGATCAATAATTCCAACGGCATTGCATCTCTATATTCATGCTACACGACAATACAGGCCTTTTGTAACTCTTACAAAAGGCTTTTCTGGGTTCCTTTAGGGTAGAAATAAATAAATGAAATGAAATGAAATAACTGCCACGACGTTAAGCCTAAAGTTCCCAACATTCGATTACGTGCATCCGAAGGCGGCGGCGAGCGGTTGTAGAAGACCCTTTCGTCGCGCGCGCGCGCGCGTGTTGCCTTTGGGTTCCCCCATCACTTTGGGGGGGGGGGGGGGGCCCAATGTTCGGTTCTCCTATTTTAAAACTCCCAATTACCCTAATTCGTTAACGACGTGTTTCGCCTCGTACACAGCCTCGCCTTCTGTAAGCAATTGTTAGGTTCATTGATGCTGGAGGAAGGCAGGCTCACTGTAAACATAAAAGAGCCCACGTTACAATTATACATCCGTATGCCGAAGTCCTAATGAAAACTAAATATAGCCATGTCAAAACCCGCTCGCAGGCGTTGAAAACTCGCGTTCGTATACCATTTATGCATCGCGGACAAGCTGTCGCGAAAAGTAAACATATCAGCCGTGCAGAGTACAGGCTACGGCAGTGATCGTTAATCAAATCCGGGAATAACTATGAAAAACATTGTAGGGGTAATAGGCACTGCTTAAGCCAAAGTGCGCATCATAGCAGTACTTTTAAGCATGCGCGGCGAAGCAATCCGATCACCGTTCTCACGTAGTCGTTCATTTACCAGGGAAGGCGAGCAGTAGGCGCGGTGAGATCACAAGTGAGCGACGCGCTTTTGTCGCTGTTGCAAGGTGTTTCCTTGCACACACAGTCTCATACATGTCACGTCGCAAGTATTTCATAATGAATTTACAGTGTACTTTTCTCGGCATCAGTTGCATCGCACTTGGCGTTAGCTGGCTGCGTACGAGCTGTGGGGCGCGGCGGTGTCGCCGGCAAAAAGCGAATCGCTGATTGCTCGCCCGGATTGTTCGGGTTGCAGACAACTTTTTTGGGTAATTTGCATCAAATCCACAAGCAGCGGGGGGGGGGGGGGGAGGGGGGTATGGTGGCCACAGACACACATACACCCTAAAACACGCGTCCGCATACGCACAGGAAATGGGTTGTAGCAGACGACAACTCGACCCGGCGTCCAACAAGTGACGTCATTCGTAGGTGGCGCCACGGTATGTCCTCGGGGCCAATAGTGGCGCGGGCGACAGCAGGCGACGGTGGAGTGAATTTTCCTTCTGCAGCTGATGAAGTATTTAATTTTGCAGAAGTCAAGCATGTATAAATTTTTATAAAGGAACACTGCAAATAACACTTCTGTAATAATTTGTTGTGTGATATTTGTTTAATGTCTTGTTCTTCTTCAACAATGTTGCCAAGTACGAACATTACACCGGACTTAGACGAGTAGATTTAGCTGTGACTATATAAGGCTATTGCGCAGGCATTTTTTACTTGGGCGGGTGGCTGAATCGAGTCACAGACAGACAGACGGACAGACAGATATACAGAGAGACCAAAATTGTTAGGTTTAAGTAGCCCAAGAAAGACTATCGTCTTTAAAAAAATGAACAGCAATGGTGACAGGAGACACGTGTTAAGTTTTGAGGTAGCGAATCTCTTTCTCTATGCGCCAAACGCTTGATGTAGTAAATAATCTTCACCGGGCTGAACAATGCAAAAAGACTGGTAGATCTCGCGTGCCTTCTGCTGCCGATAACGGCCCAATATACTGCATTTTCCAAACAACGGCGTGCAGCCACAACCGTTGTATTGCGCAGCAAGGCGACCGCCAACAAACCCATTGAGCGCATTGGCCTGTTGGCCTCAAATGGTCGTTGACGCAATGGCCCGTCTGGCCTATGTAGCACTTTTAACAATTCAGTGGGATGGTGTACACCACTTGAGATGTGCACTCAATTGCAAAACATGCTACATAGGCCAGAAGGGCCGTTGCGTCAACGCCCATCTGCGTGAACACGCCAATGCGCTCAATGGGTCTGCTGGCGGTAGCCTTGGTGCGCACTGCAGAGGTTGTGGCTGCACGCCGTTGTTTGAAAAATGCAGTATATTGGGCCCTTATCGGGAGCAGAAGGCACGCCAGATGTGTGAGATTGTTTGCATTGTTCAGCACTGTGAAGATTGCAGTTGTACATCGAGCGTCTGGCTCATCGAGAAAGCGATTCGCTACCTCAAAACTTGACACGTGTCTCCTGTCACTATTGCTGTGCGTTTTTTTAGGGGCAAAGCTCCTCTTCCTCGGGCCCTGTCCCGGCCCTCGTTGCTGCTGTATCCGGGACAGTAATGATGATTGTGGTAGGATCCGCCTAGGAATTGGCCAACCAAACATTGGCCGAAAAGGTCAAAACGTTCAACGCGTTCGTTGCTACCCAACAACGAGGAGAGGAAAAAGAGGTTTCGTTCGTCGCCTGCGAGCTCAAGACACGTACTGGGGGTACGCGACACAAGACGGTCTGCAGAAGGCGACGGCCGAGGTGGCTAAAATGTCACACACCGAATTCGACAACTTACCCATGGAGATTCTCATCGTCCCAAACAAGTGCTATATAATCACCACAAACATCGACATCGTCGACGGGCTTGTCAACGGAGTGGTGGTAAGCTTGACGTGTCGAGTCTTTATATGATGCGCGGACAAATGATTCACGGTTTTACCGATAAGCATTTTAGCTTCGCCCCTCTCATCATCATTCACTTCGTGGAGATGGCGGGATTTTTTCTCTTGTAATTAGTTTGGACCGGCTTTCCCTTGTTCCTTCGCCCCTACCCCTCCTGCTTTCTTTTGGTGGTTTTTTTTTTGTGGTTGACCAGCATGTATAAAACTGGCGCCCCGATGCAGTAAATCATTTGGTTGTTAGGAAGCGCTTGTGTTTGCCCCGTCTTCACTTCGCCCCGTTCATGTCACTGCCCTCTTCTCCGAAAGATATGTACCAACCGGCTCACGCCGGTTGATACATGTGCTATATGTTGGTATATGCCGGTTGTATATGTACGAACCGGCTCTTCTGAGGTGTTGGTAGGCTTCACAGTACGCGCACAGCGATGTTCCGTTCCACGATATGTACTATCGCCGCACTGACGGCTAGTTAATTAAAACGTTTATAAAAGAGATTTTATGCCACGTCCCATCTGCACACCACCCTAAACGACACCATACCGCAAACATATTCCGCAAAATGGAACTAAAGAACATTTTTCAATAAAAAAAATCACCGGTGTTTCCAAAGCCGCATGATTGTACACCTAGGCTACTGGTGCAGAACAACAGAGCATTCTTAGCGGTTGCGTGGAATAATTAGGAGTGTTCCCACAGAAACAGTAGTTGGCTCCGGGTGGGCACAAAAAATACCGGGCTTGTACCCACAAGGGAGCGGAATCTCGCGCGCGGTCAAGCTTCAGCGTGCACTCACAGGTTCATTGAAGTTGGCCCCCGCAGTCCTTGTGAACTGGAAAACGTAATGCCCCTTCGTCTAACAGCAACGATGGTTCAAACGCTCAGCAATCTCTTGAGGGATTCATTGCCTGTCGTTGGGGTCGTACACACAAAACACAAGTTAGCCTGAATGGGAGTTTCTTGGCTGGAATACGTCTTTTAAACTCTTCACGACAGGCGGCCTGCTCCCACGCGTGGTAGTATGATGGTGGAAAAACTGCCAGTTTACACCGGGGGCCACAAGCCGTCGTAAATAAGCGCATTTACCACGGTTGTACCTCTTCACAAAACGCAGTATCTGGCTGTGATTACTGCGTTTGTCCTAATGGGAGTATTAAAAACTCCCACGCCACCTCCATTTCCTTCTCCTCGTCCTTCACCCCTTCCTCCTCTACGCGTCCTTACAAAATGGCTGCCAGTTGGTGTCGTGTGTCGTGTGAGCTCCAGCGTCCCCGAAAATTTATTGCCAGTGTGAACTTGCGGCCGGACGAACGGATGTGAAGTGCTCCCCAACAACCGAAGCTCGTTGCGAACATTCTGGAACCAGCCTGGACTGACGTGCGACGGACTGCAACGTCGCCTCCGAGTCACCGACCTTCGAGCCGACGGAATACGCCAGCGAGCCGACGCGAGGCCTAAATGCAGTGATCGCTGAGAGTGGCTCGTTAAAAACAACGCGGTTGTGCCTCTGCGAGGTGGTTGAAGGTAAGATTTTCACGTGTTTTATTGTACGCAACATTTTGGGAGACTTGTGCCCCTTCTAGCGTCAAATAAACTCAACTTGTTTCCCGCGCCACTGCACGGACGATTCTCCGCCACTGGAGGTGAGCGTTGTGCGTGAAAGACGGCACCATGCCCGGAACGTCATTGGGGAGGCCGAACGGTGTGAAAGCAATGCGTATTTCCGCGGGTCTTTAGCAGAACACTCACTCATTCACACTCGCAAGCAGAATGAAAACTGTCCGAACTCTGGATGGCTGTTAGGTGTTTTTGTTAAGCTGTGTGTGCTGTGGCTTGTGGTACTGGCAAGCGAGGGTGAAGTTGGCCGGTCAAACTTCGCAGGGCGGCCTCTTTTCTTGAGAAGTAGGTGTGGTGCCAGCCGCGCCTGCTACGAGGAGGGTGACTGCCGCGTTCCGCCGGCGATTAATTGCTTTCACTGGAAAGGGAGAAGGTCGGGGCCCCGTGGGAGCTCTCCGTACGCTAGGCGCGTGTAACTATAAGCAGCAAACGCCATTCGAGGGAGCATTCTGTAGAGTCGACAGACGACTGCTTATTTTTTTTTTTTTTTTTTGAAGGGGGGCACGCGCAGGCGTCACACTGACCGAAATTCTTCCTTAACTTTCGGTGAGGGGAGAGAGGGGCAGTGCGGGGGGTAAAACCTGAAGCTCGTTCCCAGAACACTACACGCAAGGAAAAGAGGGAAAGGAAGCATTTTGAGAAGTTGGTCGCCACAAGGGTCGCGCACCTTTTTGGACAGCAGAACACCTCGTTTTGACGAACTAGTGAGCGCAGGTGTCTCGGACAGAAGTGCAATTTTGCGTAGCTTTAAACAAACATTCAGACATTACGGAAAGTTGGACGCAAGAGTGACAAGTTTAGCGTATTTACAGTGCCGTTTCTTTTTTTTTTTCTCTTCAGGTCAGATGCCCAATATGCTTATGTATTTGTTACCGCAGATATAAAGCGTTTTGCTATACCTCTAATGAATGTGCTGCTGTGGCTTCCAGAAGAACGTGCCAGGGGGTGCGGCAACGTCAGCGTTTGGGAGGCAGGTGCAAGCAAACAGCGCACCGACGACATGCTGACCTCATTATTTGCAAATGGCTTAAATTTTTTTCGTTGAGGAGTGTTGTAGTAGATAAAGTTCTTACCAAGATACCTTGTGTTCTCGATGTAGGTGTTTTGTTGATTCAGTGTTTTTATTGTCTTATTAACGTGTTCACATGTATATCGTATTCATGTAATTTTTATGCAATAAATTGACTGCGCAGAAAACAAACTTTTCACGTTTCGCCATTCAACGTATGAAGCGGAAAAAGACTAGAAATTACGTGATCCCCAACGAAAAATAAAAATGCGGCCTGTGCCCTTGTTAAGAACTCCCAAATGCAGTAATAAATTCCACTGCAGTGCATATATATGAAGCGCACAAAAACACACAGAAAAAAAAAACCTCGAATGCAAGTCAAAACTGCTCCCAATGCGCCCCCTGAAAACTCCCAGTTGGAGGAAACAATACACTCCCAATGGTACCCCTGGAAACTCCCATTGTAGTGGCAGTAAAATGAAACTCCCATATGCTACTGAAAAAACTGCCGAAATATGGGAGTAAGGCGAAACTCCCATTGGAAGGAGTTTTGAAAACTCCGAATTGGTACTGAGTTATGACACAAGCCATTTACTCCCATTCCGGCTTACTTGTGTTCTGTGTGTAGGGTTTCTGGGAGTTTTTGTGACAGGAGGGTTGCCATCAGTGAGACCAGGAAAGCTTCGCTTTAAATCTAGACTGCGTCGACCCTGTCGCAATGGCGCAATCAAGCAGACGCGCGCTTCATAACGCGGGGGACGCAGGGTCGATTACGACCACGGGAAGCGCTTTCTTCATGAGGCGTTTGATGACACTTCGCTTATCGTATCATCCTCTTGTAAAACCCAGTGTGTAAGGTTGGCTATACTGAAATGCGTTTTTGTGACCTGGCGGTCGCCATTAGTAAGGAAGGGAAAGCTTCTCTTTAAAATCTGCCGCTGTTAACTCCACGTGTGCCCACATCTTTTGCGCGGAAATTACGCGCTGATGTTTAAGCCTAACTCCACCTGTGTCGAGCCGGTTGGGATGCTATATTCTCTATAGATTTGTTGTTACAAAAAATATGAACACAACAGAGAACACAACAGAAGAAGTGGCCGCGTATCTGCGCCTTTCGTTGCAAATGTCGACGAAATACGACAGGCGACTGGCGCCCCTGCCAAGTAAATGCCTCCATTCTCTTTCCTGCTCACTTATCATGCTGTTCTTCTCCCGTCTCGTTCCTCCCAAGATAACACGCAAGAGGTTAGCGCAAGTCAATTTATATTTACCGTGCTCCACTCCTCTAAGCCGGGTGCCTGGATGCCAGCGCTGCCGTACGGCGGAGACGCGCGTGATGCGAGGCACCCTTATACAACGCCCTACTCCACGAGCGTTTCAAGCGGAACGTGGAACTTAGCTACTGGAACCTTTTGTTTGCTGTTGCCATTTGATTTTTAATGCAGCCAGGTAGCGCGGGAAACAGCCGGCGACAGTTTTCTGCAGTTGATGTAGTATTTTCTTTGTAATCGAAAAAAAACGAAGCATCCGTGAGTTTCTTAATAAAGAAACACTGAAAATATCACTCGTGTATTGATTTTCTGCCTTATTGTTGCGTAATGTCTTCTTCTTCAACAATGTTGAGGAGGAGGAGGAGGAATAAACTTTTACTGTGCACACCATGATGTGCTCAGCCACCGACGTCCAGGAGGCCGTGAGTCCCAGCTGCGTCCAGAGCTCGTTGCACCAGGGCTTGCTGTCGCTCTGGTGCTGAGCTGGTCAGCTAAGCCTCCCACTTCTGAGTGTTGGGGAATGGGATGCGGTTAGGGTGGTGAGCACAAGAGAAAACAAGGTTGTGAGTAGTGAGAGGTATGTGACAGTGCGGGAAGTTGCAGGGGGAAAGGGACGGCGAGTTGTGATGTTGGATGGGGTGATTCTAGAAGGTTTCAGTTTGTAGGTGGCGGTAAAGGGTGGCGTGGTGTGTTGGGAGGGAGGGGTGGTGCGGGGGGTATATTTTTCGTGTGTGCCTTTAGTGAGAAAGTATGAAACAGAAGCTGGAATCAAAGGGAGGGAGTGTGTCTTAAGAACCGGTGTCGGTCCTTGAAGTTGGGAGTGCCCGTTAGTGCAGATCGCGGGCTGCGGCATGAGCGGCTTCACTCCCGACCAGGCGGGCATGGCCAGGAGTCCAGGCAACGGTCACTTCTAAATCAGGAGGCAGGCAGCGTAGCATGGGGAAAGCTTGCTGTATGGCACGACCGGCCTGGGTAATGCGGCAGGCTTGCTGTGAATCGCTAATGATAGTGAGATGAGGCTGATTTCGAAGTGTAGTAACGGCATGGGCGATGGCCAGGGCTCCGGCTTCGGGTGTAGGCATATTTCGGTAAGTGGCCGCAGTAAGGGTGCTGTGAGGTGTGTCCAGGGTGACTAGCGTAGCCGGAGAATGGTGGGAGGGATGTGCTGTATCTGTGTAGCGGGTCTGTGGGTCATTGCCGTAACGCTTCTCGAGGTGGCGTACTCAAGCTTCTCTTCGCGCCCGGTTGTAAATGGGGTGCATGTGCCTGAGTATGGGCGCTGTTCTGAGTTATTGCCGAATGGAAAGGGGATTCGCTGTAGGTTAAGACGAGCAGGGGGCGGGGTTCCGCCTACATTATGAAGAACCTGAAGGCCTGTGGGGGTGAGGGCAAGTCTTTCAGCTGAGCCACGCGCTGGGCTTCGATGAGTTCCTTTACGGTGTTGTGGGGGCTAAGTTTCAAAAGACATTCGTGCGCGGTGTCAGTAGGCAGGCTGAGGGATAATTTGTACGTCTTTCTTATGAGAGAGTCCGACCTGTTAGTCTCTTGGGGTTCCAGATTGACGAAGGCTGGTGATACGGCTGGTGATCAAGGCTTGTACGAGGCGACATGTGTCTGACTCTCGCAGTCCATGTGAGGGGACCCAGATACAACGAATGAGATGCGTCGGGAGACTAGTCTTGTGTAGCTGTGGTAGGAGAGCTGACCCAGATCCGTCTTGATGGAATAGAACTGCCACTATGCGAAGCGTGGGAGCTTGTGGGATGGAAGCACCGTATATGCTGACTTGGGGATCGGGAGTAATATTAGCTTTTCTTCCACTAGTACGAGCACAAAGAACGAGAAGGCCAGAGTTAGTAGGTTCGCATGTTAGTCCTCTAGGTTGGAGATACTCCATTGTTGTGTCAATAGCTTGCTGTAGGCTGTCTTGCTGCTCACCGCTAGAGCCCCGGGCTGTCAAAATGGTGAGATCATCAGTATAAAACGCATGGTGAATTCCAGGAATTTCTTGCAGCTTGGCCGGGAGGTGGAGCATGGCGATGTCAAATAACCGTAAATGTCAAATAACCGAAACCCTGATGTGTACCTTTGGCCGGGGTGTGGAAGCAAGTTGAGGTGAGGGTGCCAAGGCCCACAGTTGCTGTTTTGACTCGCAAGAAGACAATGACGAATTTAAAGGTTCGCAGTCCACGTCCCGTGGTGTTTAAGTTATCTAGTATGACATGATGTGTAACATTCTCAAAGGCACCCTTGACGTCTTATATGAGAATGTTCCTCGGGGTCGTGCGGCTGAGGTGGTCAAGCACCTCTTCCTTGATCTGGAGGAGCACATCTTGCGTGGAAAGGTGTAAACCAAACATAGTAGAGAATAGAGGTTCTGCTTTTCTAAGTGCTCGGATGGGCGTTGATGTATCAGGTGTTCAGGAAGCTTTACGAGGCAAGAGGTCGGAAAGATTGGGTGGACGGGATGAGGGTGATGTCTGAATGTCGCCGATCAGCCGGAAGGGTTCCTGCTTGCTAGTGGGCATTGAAGAGGGAGAGTATTTCCTTCAGGGTCTCTTCACCAGGTTACGGAGTATGCTGCATGTGATCTTATCTTTTCCGGGCGTGGTATTGCGTGTGAGGCGGGCAAGCACTGCGGTGAGTTCCGTTAAGGTAAAACGGGCATCGAGGTCTTCATTGAGACTACCCGTAGTGACTGACCGGAGGAGGGGGCTAGGAGCTTAGGTGGCCGAAGAGATGATGCTGCATCGACTCAAGAAGGCACTGCAGGCACTGCATCGACTCAAGAAGGCACAAGAAGAGGCGTTGTATCTTGTGGTTGGTATGCCGCCGGGTATTAGTGGTATGGAGAAGAGAGCGAAGCAGCTGCCATGTCTTTTTTGTGTATAACGTGCCCCGCAGTTGGTTGCAGAAGCTGCGCCATTTCTGTCGTTGGAGTTCTTGTGCATACGTTTGGGCTTGCTGGGTGAGAGAGCGATGCGTTTCTTCAATGTGCGATTATGTCTTTGCCTCTGCCATCTCTTAGTGACTCTTCGCCGTGCGTCCCAGATATGGGTGAGATGGGGATCGACAGCGGGCGGGGTATCGGTGAGGGCAATCTCCTGTGCGTGCTTTCTGACCCGTTGGTTAAGGGCTCCGGTTCAAGCGGCCAGATCATGGGTAATGGGAGCAAGGGTATCTGCGTCTTGCTGGAAAGCGGGCGAATTTGTTAAGCGAGCGGTGCCTTTCATTCTCAGTTTCTGTGTTAGTGCAAGATGGATGGCGATGATGTGGTGGTCGCTACCGAGGGTTTCTTCTAGACATGTCCAGGTGCGGATGGTGCCTTTCCTTGCGAATGATAGATCGGGCGCTGTGTTTTGAGCCACGCAGTTACCAATGCGGGTCTTCATGGTCAGGTCATTGTGCTGGACGAACTGATGATTCTGCGGGGCACCGAGGATGGTTGTGCGCTTTTTGGAGGCCAGGGAATAGCTGCACGAAGGATCGGGAGCATTAAAATCTCCGATAAGTAGGAGCGGACAGTTTTTTGCAATTAACGTGGCTTCATGTAGTAGCGCTTCCACGGTGGATGGGCTGCCGGGGGGGAAGGGGGGGGGGGCAGGACTGTATAGAGGTTAAGGATGTAAATGCTGGGGTGTTGGGGCCGATTGGAAATGCGCTCTACGAAGGTATGGAGATGTCTTGGGAAAGCGATGTGACTGGGCGGGATGACCCACACCACCGCACCACCACTAAAGTGGTGGTGCGGTGCTGTGGGTTGTTTGTAAATGCAGGGTATTGTTGCAGGTAGGGGAATGCGGCGTTTGATTCTTGAATGGTGATGACATCCGGGGGGTCTTGCAGGACGAAGAAAGCCAATTGGTGGCGCTTACTTGCGAAGGAGCGGCAGTTCCACTGTAATATGGAGAGAGCGGCTGGCTGGGCGTTAGTCGTAGTAGGGGTGACGAGTTGATCTTCTTACGCGGGTGGATGGCGGCGATGTTTTCTTTAACGCTAAGGATGGCCTGCTCTAGTTTGTTTTTGTCGATCTGTGAGCGCCTCTAGGCCTGTGCAGAGAGGCGCAAGAGTTTCCTTTTGGGTACCAATCAGTTCTTTTATGAGCATCGCTATTCTGGCGTCAACTACAGTGTGTAATTGTTCTACAGCCTGGGGCGGTAGTGTGGAGGGTGTGGAAGGAGGTTTGACCACCAGGGTTTCTCTCTTTTTAGTTAGAGTGTCCAGTGGTGACTCAAAATACTGCTGTGGCTGTTTGAGTTCAGCAATCGTCGAGGCGAGGCCAGGGGAGACGGGAGAAATGGATTGGGTGTTAGCTGTATGTAGGGAAGGACGAGCAGTGGGAGGGACCCGAGTGAAGTCTCACCAGCTCACCTGAGATCGGGCAGTTGGTGCTTCCCGGTGACGGTCGCGGCTCATTGAACGGGCAGCGGCGCACGTATTCCTGTCTGGGAAAGGTCGGCAGATTGGATGTCCCGGGAAAATTGAACCGGGAGGGTTTCCGTGGTTGGTGTGGGGAGAAAGCGTCTAGGACAGTCCTTATGAGCATCTGGGTGGAGTCCATCGCTGAGTTTACAACGGGAGGTACCCGTTGACAAGTATGTACATTAACACCGGGCTTAAACGTTTCGATTTGGCATAGGGTATATAGGACTACGTCGCAGTTTCTGTTTGACTTTGGCCGGGTGGCTGAATCGAGTCCCAGACTGACAAACATAGACAGACCAAAATTCCTGCGTTTTGTAAGTAGCCCAAGAAAGACTATCGTCTTTATTAATGCTGCACTGAAGCGGCTCCACATGAGAGCAAGTTTGGGTAACAAAAAAAAAGATTCTCTCAAGTTTCTTCAGCGCTCCTTTGCGTTTTGTGGAGTAAGCTACACTGGCCGACGTTGAGCAGTTTCGCGTGGACCTTAAAGGGTGTCACATGGACGGATGGTGAGGTTGCCTTAACCAGCTTAGAGAGACGGACGCAGGAAAGCCGTTGACGTGTTTAACAAAACATACATTTAATGCGCACTCGAAGAACCCAGTACATAAACTACACAAACAACAAATGATAAACACTCATACCTCTAACTAACAATCCCAAAATACAATTCAAATCTAAACCCAAAAGTCTCTAAAATAAAGTTCTACATGATTAGTTCGAATCAACCATTCAATCACCCTCTAGGTGATCTCTCTAAACCACAACTCCCTAGTTGTGTCCTACGACTGCGTCTCTTATGGAATTGCCTACCCGCTGTCGTCGGCGCTGACGTGTCGCACCCGCTGCGTGGCCGCGACTCGGTGGTAGCCGCCCTCGTGTCGCTTCGGTGCCGGCGTTCGATGCGCGAGGTCACTCCTTGGACGGCGCGGGCTCCGCGCGCCCCGACTTGTTCCCTTGGTGGCTACCCCCTGGTAGCCTGCTGCCGCTGGAGGTCCTTGATGCTGGCGCTCGATGCGCGCAGTGCTTCCTTGCACGGCGAGGGCTCCGCGCGTCCTGAGGGTTCCTTGGTGGCTACCCTCCTGGTAGCCGCTGCCGCTGGAGGTCCCAGGCAGGCTCGGCACGAACGTAGCCTTTCGGGGCCGTCGAAACGAAGGTCGACGGACCGTGCACGTTGGCCGCAAGTGCCCGACCGCCGCCGCTGGGGCCGTCATCTTAGGTGCACTACCTGCTGCACCTAGGATGACGGCGCCTATGCGAAGTCATCCCGCTCCCACCCATGCTCGGATGGCATGGTCGATGGCCTGGCCGCGTCCTCGTGGCTCGTTCCTTGAAGCGCACGTGCTCCTACCACCACCTGGTTTCTTGTGTCACGGTTTCTTGTTTCTACCTTCTCTTTGTGCTGCCCACTTTAAACCCTTCTGGGCTCTCTCGTGGCGCGCTGTGATTGGCTCCTTGCCTTTCATGTCCATATATGGTCATCACGCCACTGGTCTCCTGCGCGGCGTTTTGTAATTGGCTGACCAGAGCGCTGCCATAATTGACCATGATGCCTCAGGGTTTAGGCGCTGGCGTTTGCTCATTGGTGCGCTCCTGGCGCGCACTTAAAATTTTATTCCTTTGTTCTTTTTTTTCCATTTTCCAGGGGTTTTGATACATCCCCTCTGTGGGGGGTGGGGGGGGGGGGTTGGCCTTGACACATGGCAAGGGCAGTTCTGCTGCGCAAGCGCGAGGAGCATTGGATTGGATTGGAGTGGATCTGGATTGGATTACGTTGGATTAAATTGGGTTGGATTAGAAATCCAATCCAATTGGAGTACGGCTGTGTAGAGATTTGGGTCTGCATACTCGCCGGTCTGCGCATTCCAGAGGAGTGACATCATAGCCAGCGGCAGACGCACTGGCGCCGGCGCGTGCCCAGCTGTGCGCCTCCGTTGGGCAGTAGCCAAGTCTGACGGTGCGCCGGAGCCGCTTGATAGCTGTTTCGCGTGGCTGCTGGAGAGCCGTGCTGCGCTTGCGCGAGGAGCAGTGACTGGACTGCACTGTACTGGACTGGTCTGGAGTGGAATGGAATGGACTGCACTGGACTGGACTGCACTGGATTGGATTTGATTGGAAATCGTTTTAACAGCAGTAAACATAATAATCAGCTCATCCTAGACAACCAGGAAACCTTTGAATAACCAGCTGAACCTTAGTTCACGCTACGTATATCCTGTTATAGCGAGCTAAGCCACAGCTAATTTTTGTTCGTGTCCTTTTTCCACTGAAAGAATGAAAGAAACAAAACTCCAGAAAGAATAAAATAATCCAAAGTCTTTCGCTCTCATAGCCGTATTTGGCTTAAAGAACTTACTCTCAAGACAAGCGGCATAAGAAGGCTACACATTATTAGACAATTCTTTGAATTTTTGGATATTTGTTATTAATGGCTGCTCTGAATCACTGGCGCGACATGCGTATTTGGGCCATTCGAAGTGCGCGCGACCTTTATCTTATGAGTACTGAGTTAATAATATGAGTACCTCATGCTAATGACTAAGAATATGACTTGCATCATTGCAGAAATTTCATCGTTGCCGAAAAAAACAAAACGAAACCTGGAAACAAAACAACCTAACGTATTTGGTTACTTGTAGTCAAACATGGTTTTAAAGAGTTCACAATATATGCAAGCAGATAAATTCTCTGCGTTTTTGCAGCTTTTCATACACCTAACTGAACTACTCGAGGATCATCTCCTGGCTCGGCTTCACGGTGGGGCCCAAGCTTTAGATGCTGGACGTCGCTGCATTGGAGCTCGCATTACCATTCGCATAGACAAAACTTCAGGACCAGGTATACCAAATTTGCTCGTTTTTATTAAACGTTTATTTCTCTCGTTTATTTCTCTCTCCTGCAAATTAGGAAACGATAAAGTTCGCATGAGACACGAACCAGTCACAGTGTTTCGGTGTTATCTGAGCTAGTTGTCGTGGCGAATAAATGAACCAGGAATAGCCGAAAGTGATGCGCACTATGGCGGGTAAAAGAAGGAAAACCACCACCGCCATCCGGAGGATGTCTTCGACCCAGAACAGAGACAATATTCGCGGCCTCCTCCCAATCCCAGGACACGTCTTCTCTGCGTAAGTGATCTCGTAATCGTTTTAATTAAATAAACGCAGAAAAAACGTTTAGGCCCCAAAAGAACTTTAACAATAGAATCTTCTCATAAAAGTCTGATTGCTTTTCCTACTGAGCGCCACCTCGATCTAAAGTGGAACCGTCGCGCTACCTGCAAATATCAGGGAGGAGGGATGCAGAGCACAGAACCGCGAGTACCTTGACGGTTGTTTAATCGCCGCGATCGTCATGAGCAATCGCTACATACGGAAGCAGGGACAGGCTTGTGACATATGGAGGCATCATCGCTCACTATTGCTTAGGCCGCCTGAAATACGCTGCGGCGGATCCCTCCCTCAGTCGGTGACAGTCTGTGACGTGGCGACTCTCGCAGTCAAACACCTTTCCGAACCCCGTAGCCTATAGCCACCTGTGCCCAGGTCTTTACAAAGTGTAATGTAGATGCTGCTCTCGGAGCGAGCTAACCTGCCGCACATCGCATGGTCCTGTCCCCAGAAACCATACCACATCACAGACTACAGTGATAAGAACTCTAGAGCAATGGGAGACAGTGTTGCTCAGCTCCGACCAAAAACCTCACCGTAGCCTTGTCCAACGGGCTTAAAATGGCGCTCGGACTCTCGGGCTCCTGGTCACCATCAAACGGGGCAGGTTCGTCGAACACCCCTGTTCGTCCCCTTCCCTTCCCCAGTTTGGGCAAAATAAAGTTTTCCCCTCATCATAATCGTTTAATTAATAGCCGGGCGTTCCAGCTTTGCAAGGTTGGTAAATTGTGCAAGAGTACAAAGTTCGCAGCTTTTCAAGAAATGACCGATTTTGTTGGCAAGACAGCGTTGGCTTCGAAGAACTTGTGGACACGCTCCCCTTGCTGTGGCCAGTAGTCGCTTCCCTCTAACGCTTCGATCGAACCGAAACTAGGCATGGTTGGTCATGTAGTTCAGTGCGTCCTCGATGCCATTTCGGTCATGTGTCGCCAGAAGGAAGGGGAGCTCAGAGCAAAGCTTCACAGTGACTCCTTTTTACGGCGAGGCAGTATATGTTTAACCTTCTCCCCCCAACCCCCCTATTTTCATTCCGTTGAAGCCGCTTTATTCGGCGCCATTCCGGAGCACCTCCTTACCACCGCCGAACCATCCTTCTCAGCTGTTATTCCCCTTCTTACTCCCACAGGTGCCTCTTTCACGAGTTCCGCAATCGCCTGCGAACGGTGGTAGTGCCATTATGAGATAATTGCGGAGAATCAACAGAACCACGAATGGGCGAAAAAGGACCGAACGCCGCAACCGCTCAACATTTAGATGCTGCAATTACCGCCTCAAATGCCACCTCGCCGAGTATATTTGTATTTGCCTTTGTGCACGTTTATTGGCCCTCGTCTTTAGTTGCGCTGCAAATGCCCTTAGCTCATTTTCAATCACTCCCGGTTAAAAAGCCATTTGCCTGGTTGGAAGGTCGGTGTGAGCCCATATTTCTTCATCAGGTTAGAAATCTTTCCGAGTGGCAATTTCGCCGCTTTATTTCACGCCTAAGTATGCGCCCATCACTGGTTGCCGGTTTATGCATGCACGGGTTTGGGATGAGAGGAGAGAGGCGTGCACGCGCAGATGCTCTTCAAGACGCTACCATGTCGTTCAAGTTGTGCTAGTGGAAGTCTCATGGCTCAAAGCGCCCTGTCAGCTGCCCTCCGTAATGTAGCGGTCTGAGTTAGTGTATTACACACAAAGTAAGATGCCTACGATGGGGAGATGGTAACGGACCTGTAGAGAGACAGAGAAAAAGAAAAAAAGCCGCCCGCATCTTCCCACGGGGGAAACGAGTAAATGCGTCGCATCTACTCGAGTCAAGCAAAGCGTCACGTCAAGCGAAAGAAGCAAAGACGCCCTTGACTGAATTCCGAACGCGCGCTCCGCCGCTTATATACGTTGAGGGGACTGCGTAAGCCGGTCCCAGTGGACGACGTTGGCGTACTTGTAAAGCGGCGTGGACTCTAGGTGTTTGAGCCAAGCGCGGATGTTGCTTCGCCGGAGAACGGCACAGCGGTTATATGCGCAGCGCGCCCGAAGGAGAGGAAACCGCGGAAGAGAGAGTACTGCACATGCGCCGGACCCAGCGCGTCTGCCGCGGCTATACGCAACGTGATACGAACGTGCCGCGGCTATGACGCAACACAATCCAACACAATCCACTTTAATCCAATCCGTCCAATCCAATCTAAGCTAAGCCAAGCCAATCCAAGCCAATCCAATCGAATCCAATCCAATGCCCCTCGGGAGAGAGTGTTCGAATCCAATCCAATGCCCCTCGCGAGAGAGTGTTCGCTATCGCCTCGACTCGACGCGCATGCGCAGTGAGCGTGCGGACTACGGACGCCAACGCGGGTGACATCGTGAGTTACTGAAATGCTCTGCATTTAAAAATATTTTTGAGGAGCCCGGGTTAATGAGGTCGGGTGACCGACAGCTGCAGCTTGACGCTGACCTTGGCCGCTCGTTCTGTTAGGTTCTTCTGAACGTTCACGTCTGAGCTGCCTCGCGCCTCCTCCAGGCACATGTTTGTCCGTTAGAATACACAGATATATGAAGCTTTATTAGGAAAAGCCTGGAGCAGGTGTCTAGAAGGATGGTATGCAAGGAAGACGAGGCGTCAGATTAAGTCCTTCTCACGATGTCAGCCTCGCGGGCAACATCCCACAGGGAACGCACAACGCGATGGCATTGGTGCACTGTGAATGCAAATATGTCCGTTGTAGTAAAGCTCGCGTCCATCCAAGTTTTCGCGCTCTGGGACGGACGCATGGGGGAAGAAACAGCGGGAATTAAAAAAGCATCGGACTGAACAAAAGCACGAATGGACACGAAAACGACAGAAAGCCGCCGCCGCCATTGCCGCGTCAAGTGCGGCCCGTCAAGCAGCTCCGAATCCCTCCCAGATGAACACCAACTTGCCCGCTTAGAATGTCGACTTGAGTTAATATTACTTGTTCAGCTTAAATGGCTCTCAGAGCGAAATTTTCGACGGTGTCTTTCACTTTTAAGTACGCGCACAAGACCGGTTGCCGGTTTATGTGGGTTGGCAACGGAAAGAGTAAAAAGAGAGAGGGCGGGGGGGTGTAAGCGCGGCTGTAGGTTTTATGCCCTTAGTTATTGCATGTTAATTGTGGCGGCGGGAGGTTTAAGGTTCAAGGCAATGATGTCGTCTATGTAGCAAAGAACACCATGGCAGCCTTGCAGGCCTCTTGTCATGAGCTGCTGAAAGGCTGCTGGGGCCGACGCCAATCCAAAGTGGACCCTTTTAAACCGAAAAAGACCTTTGTATGTAACAAACGCTGTGAGATCCCTGCTGTCTGGGTGCAGCAGAACCTGGTGGTACGCAGAGGCGATATGTAGCTATGAGAAGTGGCGGGCTCCGTTTAAGGCACGCAGCAGCTCTTCGGTGTGAGGCAGCGGGAAGTTGTCGACCACGATGGCTTTGTTCGGCTCTCTCAGTTTAACACAAAGACCAATGCTGCCATCTTTCTTCAGGGCTGCGACGATGGGAGAAACCTATTCGGAAGCATCGATCCTTTCGATGATGTCGGCGGTGAGCAGGGCCTGTAGTTGGTTGCTTACTGGCTGGCGTATGCGAATTTCTGGTAAACTGGGGAGACTGCCTGTATCATCTTCACCTTGTGTTCAAAAACCTTTGACAAGGCCCAGGCCGGGAGTAAACAGGTAAGAAAACCTGGCCCAAAGCAGTGCAGGCATGCCAAACTTTGGCTCACTCTGCGCTGCTTTGCGATAGTGCCGTGCGGTGGAATGCACTCTTGTGCGTCTTAGCTCGTTGCAGGCAACGTTCAGGTTGTATGGGTGGGTGTTTGCTGAATGACCGTGTGCAGGCAACGTAGCTCTGTCCCTTGCACAGCAGCCAATCCTAGAAGGGAGGTCCCACTGCGCGTTACATAAAGTGGTATGATGGCTGTCCGTGCCTTGAACGATAGCTTTGCTTTAAAACAGGCAGAGCACAGGAATCTTCTGGCGTGAAAAATCAAACAGTCTAATTTTGGGGGTACTGAATTTTACTTTGTCTTGAAAAAGGCTTCAAAAGTGACCTTCCCCAATTATTGACACTGCTGAGCCTGTGTCGATGAGAAACGAGACAGCGCCAGCGGCTTTAGAGTCGAGCCCCGTCACGTCGGCGTCAACGTACAGACCTCGTAGTTTGTACGGATGGTCAGAATACTGTGAACGCTTTCATCGTCATCGTCGCAGAGGAGTTCTCGGACTGGGGCAGGCTTTCGTGGTTCGCCCCGGCGAGAGCTCCGGCAAACGCTTTGGAAGTGTCCGCGGCGCCCGCAACCGTAACAGGTGCGGCCCCGGTTGGACAGCGCGGCAGTTCGCATCTTGTTGCGCCGCAGTTATCACGAGTTACGGCGTGCAGGAGGTCGGCAGCGGCACTTTCCGGCTTTGGCTTCTAGTTTTGGCGAGTGCATGACGAGCTACGACGATGTTGACCCGTTGAAGCCAAAGCGGGGACCATCTTGCCTACCGGGTTTGCATCCGCGTTGTCGCTGTTGTGTGATTGCCTGTGAATAGGTTCACGAAATCTTCAGCTTGGCGAGTTTATTCGCAAAGTCTGGCTATTTCTATCGCTCGGTCGAATGTCAACGCGTCGCCTTCGAGCAGCAGTCTTTCTCTGAGTTGCAAGCAAGTAACTCCAGCAACGAACTGTTCGCACAAGTTATCATCCGCGGAAGCGTCGACATTACATGGGGCTGCCAGTTCACGGAGCGCCAGAGCAAATTCGGCAACTGACTCACCGGAAAGTTGTCGACGCTCACGAAAATGATGAAGTGCTACTCGAACGTTGACGGTGGTGGCGAAGTACTTTGCCAGTGTGTCAACGACAACGTCGTACGGGTTCGGAGGGCTTGCGGCAGGGGTGTGCTTGGCGGGCGTTTGTTCCTTCGTCAGCTTGGCTGCAGGTGAAAGCGGGCTGGGGTCAGGGCGGTGCCAACTGGGCGTCGAAAATCCTTTAGCCCTCGGGGCCCAGGCAGTCAAGCAGGAGCGCGCGACGGCGGGTTGCTGACCACTCGTAGGCGCCGGACTCGAGCACGAAGTTCTGGAACAAGCAAAACCAGAGGGGCCAAGGGATCCCTGGCGTGCCAGGAGTCTCGAGGTACGGCGGCGGCGGCGATATCCCGGTGGCTATCCTCGTCGCCAATGTGGTGTTGCGGCGCGGTGGGCCGCTATCTCGGAAGGAACCAACTTGCACCCATTAAGGCCGCCTTGGGTTGCCGGCGGCTGCCAATGTTTATTGGACAGTGCATTTATGTACACGACATGGCAACAGGCCACAGCGCCATCTCTGATGGTGTCACGGAACAAATACGAATATACAAAAGAAACGCCACAGAAAAGAGATTTCTTGAAGCCCCCATACCAGTTTTCGACATACCAGTTTCTAGTCGCAGGGGCTCGATTTACAAGTTTACCAATGAATCGTCTTCAGGTGTTATATCGGGGAATTTTGGGTAGCTTAAATGAGTTGTGAGCTAGGAACGCATAATTCCGCGGTTTTCAAGCAAAACACCGGAATAGATATTGGTTTGCACAGTGTTTGGGGAGTAGTGACGTATTTATTTTAGGTCTAACAAAATATTGCATTGCGATTGTTCTGAATTTGCGTTATGTCACGTCGTAATTAGTAGACCATCTACTAATCCGCACTTGCTTCCGTATCCTGGACAGGAAGCGAGTGCAGACCTACTGTACGTTCATTACTTATCTCCTTGACCAGATGTTCTTCGACCCTTGAGCGTGAGAATATTGCATTACGTATAAACTGTTGTATTGAAAGAATTTTTTCTTGCTTGAATCCTTGCTAGTCGCTGCTAAATGTTTTCATAGCAGCCTATTTTTGCTTTCTTTAAAACAACCGCTCAGCTCTAGTGCAGAACTGTATTTTGGGAAGTACTGCGTGTTTATCCTGTCTTTTTCATCGCATTGCGATCATCTGTAATCGGTCGTTTCGTCCCATGAGAAAATTCGCAATGAAAGTGCGAGATCAGTGTTTGTTTTTTGTGTATGTCACGCGAGGACAAAGACAATATGTCCCATCTCCCATCGTTTCGTCGGAATGACCTCAGGTTACTCATGAAAGGAATTGTAAGGCTCAAAATGCGCATGTAAACTTCCCTTTGCCATTTTTCTCAATGTTAGCATTTATTCATCAATTCTGATAACATTTTCCCTTTTCCTGACCTGATTTACCAAAAAAATTCATAAGTGGCTTTATGTAAGTGTACAAGTAGCCTTACGTAAAGCTAAATCACATAACCTGCCTTCGCCGCTACGATTTTCATTTAAGGAGCCATGAAGACAAAGTACAACATTGGTTTATTAAAAAGATAAAAAGACTGCTTTGCCTTGATAGCAACTACATCATACTTTTCGCAAATGAAACAAATAAATCTTGTTTGAACAAAATGTGTGAAGCAGTGACAAATCGAGTGGCTTCCTACAATTTTTTTTCGACATCACAGTCTTGTTTGTGCGTTAAAGATTCCCAGGTGGTCAAAATTAATCTATAGCCGTCCACTACGGCGCGCCTCATCGCGTGCGTTGCATCAGCGCGTTAAACCCTACAATCAATCAATCGAGTCTTGTTTGTGCATTTGACGGCTGCCAATCGCACAATCTACCCAAAGCCACCGCCAAAGCACTGAAGCATGATGGGCAATTGCAGCGGATCCTGTAGTTCGAATCGGTCATATCACTTGCATGCTGATGTGCAGTTTATAATCTGATAACTTTATGGTTTCTGGTATATCACTGTATCTCCTAATTTGGCAGTGTTAGAACATTTCTTGGTTTTTTGTTGAAAAAAAATGTCATTCGTGATTGGAATTGAATGAGTTGCCAAAGCCACGTTCTTTCAAATTAAAGGTATATTTTGCCTTCTTGGGCATTTTTAAATAGTTGCCATATTTTCCTCTGCGGCTAAAGGTAACACAAACTAGCTCAAACAGCGGAGAGACGGATGAAAGTGACTTAATTGTCCTGCCTCTTCCTTTTTTGTGATATCAGCCCTCTCTCCTAGTATCAATGTTTCTTCGTTTTCTGTTTTTTGTTTTCTGCTTTCCTGTCAAGTTGGATGCTTCCATAGAACTTCCACTGGTGTGATCACAAAAAAACAAACGATCACAGCTACATAGGGATGAGGCCCCACATTTCAAGTAATTAGATAACTTGCCTATGATGAAATACCACGTGATGAGCAAGTTATCCCCTTTAAATAGGTACCGTGAAGCCGAACAACAAATTTGGCGATTAAAAATTCTGCTTGATCCTACTAACAATATTATTTCTAATGCAGACTACCCTCAACTTTGCGAGATATTAAGGACAACAGTTGGAGCGGTGGGACATAGTGATGCCCCAGGAACCTTTTTGTGGTACTGTTGGCCGGCAACCAAAGGCACCACCAAGAACATTGATTGCGACTCCAGCGTGCCTCTACTTCCATTGGGTCGCACTGCTCCAATGCTGCCTTGCTGTAAACACACTGATAACTTCGATTCTAGTATTTTGTCCCATTAAGTAACCACTGATGTCATGCGAAATTTTTTAGGTTCTTGTTAGCTTTATAAACACCTTTTGGGCTGGAATAGAGTTGAGTATGTTACAAAAGGTTAGTCCTTCAAATTAAACAATTTTATTTTCTCTTTATGGTATTGTTTCCATTCTCACTTTTCAGGCTCAGCCGTCACTTGTTTTTTGTAACCTTTTGTGATGGTTCGCCTTCTGTGTTTTAGCACTCCACACTGCAGGAGAAAGCACCAGTAAAGAACCAGAAAGCAGGAAGTTGCTTCGAGCCAGCTGTCTCCTGTTCCTGAAGCTTTTATTATAGGTAAGGCTTTATGCGACATGTGCCTTTTTTCTTTTTTTTCTTTTGCTGCACTGAGTGCAAAATTTATTTTTTTAGTGCAAAACTGACTCCTCTGCTTGTTGCATGTAGCCAATGAAAAAAAGAAGTAATACCAACTGTTAGCACACAAAGACAAGCAGCTGATGTTGCAATTAGGAGTAATACACAAAATGATAGAAAAGTAATAAATTCAGAAATAGCGGAAAAGGTTTTACAGTTGTAATTCACAGTGGTTGTGGTCGTAACCGTGTTTGGTTGAGCATGCAGAAGCGAGTAGACTTCACTCGTTGCAACCTTATTTCCTGAAGCGATATCTAATTTGCAATCCGTTTTGTTAGCTCAAGCAGGCACGACCCAAGTGTACGTCTTCCAGTATCAAAGCTTTTTGAAAGCTTCTAATGCCGGCCAGTACAGGCTTAACATAAGAAAGTTCCACTAAGCTAAACATTTTCTCATCCAGACCAGTGGAAAAAATAGCGTGCCTGCACACGCATGCGCAGCGGTGTCACTGTAACCACTAACTCCCGCACAACGCGCAATGCTCTTGCACTAATTAAACTACCCTAAAACTCGTAACCATGTTAATTGCTGTTTGTAGGGTTACTGTAGATATTGGTATCTCTAATTAGCTTTATACAGAACAAAGCAAGTGCTGAAATGCCACATCCCTCGCGCTCGTCATGAAGTTTTACAAATTTTATCACGCACTGATTTTTAGGAAGGACATTACAGCAGGTTTCGTGATGTGCATGGTTTTTTTTATTTTGGTTGATTCCTTGAGCAAGGGGGTTGTTGACGTTAGCGTGGTTGTACAATACTGTAATGCCTTTCAATATTAACTTGCCGGACCATGGGTCCCTCCGAGGCAGTAACGGGCAGTCAGCAGTGCAAAAAAGGGTCAAATAGGCCGCCATGTTTAGCAGTTATTTCAAGGTGCCCTTTTCAAAATATTGTTCCGTTGTCATTTTTGCAACGTATGGCGTGCTTTTTGAGTGGCAGGGATAGTAAAAATTTCCCGGACCTTGCATCCTTGCACAAAGCAACACAAAGTTTTATTATATGTAATCTGCATCACGATCCCCTCCTGAAAAGTTCCGTATATACGGAAATATGGGAGTACGGAGTACTTTCCTAGAATGACGGAAAGCCGCAACAAAACGCAGAATATTTTTGAGAAACACACGTGAACGAAATAGTGCATACTTATCCAAAAATGTGACTCCGATTTTATGTCTGTAAGTTTACTAGAACCGCTAAATCATTGTCCGTATGAATTCCGTATATACGGTGTATACGGAAAACACGCGGAGCGTCATTTCGCTTGTTATTGAAGATAAAAACACGAACCCTGTGCCAAACGTTTTTATTGAGCGCAGTAATGTGATTCCCTGTTTTTTATACTATCTTTTATACCACCAAGATACGTTCTGTGAGCTTGGGGGCGGCATAATCCGTATGAACTCCGTATTCCCATAATTCTGTATATACGGAAGGTTTCATTAGGGGAGGCAAAACAAATGACTCAAAAAGGTCCAGCAGTTTTCCTGTATTGTAAAAAATCTGTAAAGAGATCATAATAAACAGTGCAGGGAACGAGACGAAGAGCAGAAAGACACGGGAGCAGTGCTGACTAACTGAATATTTATTAGGACAGAAAAACAGAAGCATCACTGCTATCTGGCCTGGTTAGAACTGATTCCTTTTGGTGGTCTAGCGCACTTAAACGG
This sequence comes from Haemaphysalis longicornis, assembly GCA_013339765.2. Lineage (NCBI taxonomy): Eukaryota > Metazoa > Arthropoda > Arachnida > Ixodida > Ixodidae > Haemaphysalis > Haemaphysalis longicornis. Next base: position 197,744,760 of record CM023451.1, on the reverse strand, counting down.
GGACAAAGAAAGGAACACACGACAAGCTCCTTCTATTAACTGAGTTATTTACTCGAAAAACAGGCACAGGTTTCGTGTTTTTATCTTCAATAATAAGCAAAATGACGCTCCGCATGTTTTCTGTATACTCCGTAGATATCGAATTCATACGGAAAATGATTTAGCCGTTCTAGTAAATTTACAGACATAAAATAGGGGTCAAATTTTTTGATAAGTATGCACTATTTCATTCACGTGTGTTTCTCAAAAATATTCTGTACAGGACGCCATCGGCGGCGCACATAGCAAAAACGTGTACACCGAACCATTCACACCAACGAGGATAGTAGCAAAAGTTTTTTATCCTATTAGCAGACGGTTGCGGGTATGTCCTGTGCCAAGAAATATGAACCCCGAGTTCAACAAGGAGCGGCGGGCGGCGAGGGCCAAGGCGCTCATCGATCTCCATGCCAAAGACAGGGGTGCTGTATTTGTGGATGCGGCAGAGTATCCAGACGGCAGAAGAGCATTCGCCGCAGCAGTTGTAGGGGCAGCGACCGGTGCTACACGGACGGCGGCGAGTGTGCGGACTCGAGCGGCGCATCGGGCAGAGGAAGTGGCCATTGCCCAAGCCATCGCCGACCCCGCGTGCACGACTGTGCTCTGTGATTCTAGGACGGCAGTGAAAAACTACGCCAGAGGAAGAGTGTGTGGTGAGGCCGCACGTGTGTTGCGTGCGGTCGATCTCGCGAGTGAAAGTAGGTGTGTTGTGATTAAGTGGTTTCCGGCGCACATGGGCAGTGATGTCTCGGATCGCGGCAACGCAAACCACAACGAGACGGCGAACGCGGCGGCGCGAGGACTAACCAACCGTGCCGCTGCTACTGCGGTCGACCCGACGTGGTGGTGGGAAACCAAGGACAGGATGACATCTTACAATGAAATCGTGAAGTGGTACAGACTAGATAGAAGGACTATGCCACCACCTCATCCGGGCTTGACCCGTGAGGAAGCAGTAATAAATCGACAACTACAGACAGGGTCGTTACTCACCCCGGTTCTGCTGAAGCACATATGTCCGAGTGTTTATGTAAGTGACCTTTGTTGTGTGTGCCGAAAGGAGAGAGCCACTGCGGCTCACATCCTTTGGGACTGTGCCAAGAACCCGCAGCAAGCTACAACGATGACAACGATCCCGCCGCGGCTCGAGGCCGCAATGCGTTGCTACGATCAAGAAGTCCAAACCCAGGCCGTCCAGCAGGTCTCGGCGGCCCTCGAAAGGCAACGACCGAGCGAAACCGGAGGGAGGCTGCCACCCCAAAACAGGGGTAGGCGCAGTCGACCAAAGGGAGTAGTGAGGCCGCGGCCGGAGTAGAGGCGCCAACAGCCGGGAAGACGTCATGGCCGCGTCACGGTGACGCCTTCCTTACATAGGAGGGCTAATCGTTCTGCAGGCATTTTCAATAAAGTTGCTTCGCTCGCTCGCTATCCTGAATGGTACTGAGGCTTGGCTTACACCATCTTCTTTTTGGTGGGAAGTATGGAATGCCTCAACGATTTCTCTTGATGTTTTATTGTGGTGATTGAACAAAATGACAGTGTTGCCGTAGCAGGGTGTACATCCACACGTGTTGCAATGTAAGGCAAAATGCGTGCATGTGCGTCGTGTTAAACTAGACAAGCGCTCTCTCAGTCTTTTATTTATACACCCGCCGGTAGCGGCCACTTCGCCATCGGCTGAAAACGCCCACTATCATCGCCATGGGCCGCTGTGCCGTCGTCAGCAGCGCATGGCCTCGACACGCTCGACGATCCACACGCCAAACAACAACCCAGGCTACTGCGCTGCTCGGCCGCGTTCCACGGGCGCTCCCCGACTTGCTGACGCCTGCTGCCTTCGAATCCTCCTCTGTAAATAAATGTTGGGTCAGCCGCACGACCACATCGGCGGCCACATTAATTGGTGACCCGGACGTCGGCCGTATGGAGCCCCATTCCGCTTGCCCGCTGCCGCCATACCCGGCCTTCGAGCGACGCTACCCACGAGACTGGTTCCTCAAAATGGAAGCGCACTTCTTCATCCGCCGCATCGACTCACAGAGCGAGCGCTACCGCATCACCACCGCCCTGATTCCGGCCGACCTACGCTGTGAGCCGCTAAAACACGGTGAGCAGCCCGACGACACGCTACAGGCCTATGTGATGGGGCGCCTCGGCTCGAGTCTTTCGCGCCACAAGGACGCTGCATCGCCCCCTTCCACAGTTACCTCGCATAACGTACCGCATGATGGAAAGGGTAACGTTCTAACCTGCTTGCAGCCTCCCTCTCGCTCTGAAGACGACTCTCCGACTCAAGAGCGAAGAGACGGTTCTACCACCACCCGGCTTCGCTAACGTCATTATACGGGCCACTCCAAGCCAGCTGCGGCCAGCCACTCCACTAAAAGTACTTCCACCACGACATTCAGTGCAGCGACCTTGCCACACTGCCCACCGTTCTACCCTAAGAACCCCCAGGTGTGGAGTATGCAGATGGAGTGCTTTTTCAACCTGTACCACGTCACAGCCCAGGAGGACCGTTACCTCAGTGATGTACGAACTCCTACCATCAAGCTTAGCATCCAGCTTACCGCAGCCTGGAGCCCAGCCCCTACGACGAGCTCAGGACCGTCCTCTTGACGCGCTACGGTCGGTACCTCAAACCAAACACGCCAGCCGCCAGCCTTGCACCACCCCGGTCGGGGACCTTGTTCCTAGCACCAGCATGCTGGAGTCGGCGGTACCACCTCGCGACGACACCACGACCACTGCGACCACGCTCTACCGCGTGGATGACAGCCCAGAGGCACCGACAATGAAGGACTGCACCTCTCACCCTAGCAGTCCGTCGCCCAATGTATTTGCGCTGCCTCCCCGCAGCACTCGAGCCCCGTGCTGGCCCCTGAAGAAACCTCCTTTGCCACCTTTGGTGCAAGTGGTTTCTGTGGACGTAAGCGCAATTCATGCACACAACACGCCGTGTTCGTCCTCACATCAGGAGACGTCAGCCGCAGGCCCTGCATCACAACGCATCTCAACCATCTGTGATGAGGCTGACGTGTCCTCTACCCCTCCACTGCAGTCGTCGAGAATCACGCACGAGACGCACACTGTGTTGCTCGTAACCAACGCCAAGGAAAGTGCAACCCCAAGGAAAGCGCAAACAACAACCCAGGCTACTGCGCTGCTCTGCCGCGTTCCATGGGCGCTCCCCGACTTGCGGACTCCAGGGGCGGTATTCTCGTAACTGCCCCTTTTGAAAACGTCCCTTTTGAGTCCCTTTCATCGTGACGTACTTCCGGTTAAGCAGTGGGCGTTCGCAGTAGGTTTGTTGCGCTTGCGTTACGTCACTTCCGGTTGTTTGCTTTTAGCCAATCAGGGCTCGCCAAAAGGGACACTTTTGAAAGGGACGCAAAAGGGACAAAACTCGAGAATACCGCCCCTGGTGCCTTCGAATCCTCCTCTGCAAATAAATGTAGGGTGAGCCGCACGACCACATCGGCTCGCACAGCCTCAACGATTTCTCTTGATGTTTTATTGTGGGGATTGAACAAAATGACAGTGTTGTCGAAGCAGGGTGTACATCCACACGTGTTGCAATGTAAGGCAAAATGCGTGAATGGACGTCGTTTTAAACTAGACAAGTGCTCCCTCAGTCTTTTATTTATACACCCGCCGGTCTGCCCGACATATACTTGACCGCACGTCATAGGTATCCGATAGACGACATTTTTTATACAATTAACAAATTGCTTTCCATGCCTTACAGTACATTCATTTTTTCCTTCCTTTTTTTTTCTTTTTCATATTTTTGTTCGACCATGCAACACACACCTCGTATTTTGTTCTTTCCTGGAAACACCACCTGTACATAGTAATTTTCTGCCAACTTCTTAATTCTGTGGGAGAGTCCGTGCACGTAAGGCATTACAGAAACCTTGGGCTGTTTCTCTTCGGGCCTGCTTCATTCCGCCATACGTTGTTTTTCCTGTTTTAACTTTCGGAGCAACCGGCCGCACGATGCCAGCAAAACATTTTGCGGATAACCAGCGTCCCGCAAACGGCGTATTTGTTGTCCGAATGCGTCGTTCATTGCGTGACAACACGCCTTAAACATGTCAGATCTTAACCAGGCTTCAGCAATCCCATTTATGACCAACCTCGAATGGTTTGAGACATAGCTAAGCAAACGCTTCCCAGCACGGGGAAAATACGATCAGCATACATGATTCGATTGAAAGGCCATCTAGGTACTGCAGCATGTTATTAGGGGGTACTGCTGAAGTGAACATCAACCCCTTGCCTCGTAACTTAAATGCGTATAGCACCCGTTTGATGTTCACTTCAAAAGCACCCGCTAACAATAATATGAAGTACCTAGATACAAAAAACGATCTATTTAGCACGAATGCGCCATCTGTTGGGATAGACGACAGGTGGAATCTGGCTTCACGTTGTGGAGGTGGGAAGTTTGTTTCTCCCCGGGCGCGACATTTTTTTAAGCTGCCGTTGGTGTATTTGCTAACTGAAATGAAATATTTTGCCAGACCAAACGCCCCTGACTCAGGCAGAATCTTCAAAGCTCCTTCACTGGGTAGGTTTACTGAAAGCTACCGTTGATTCTGGGCATGAAGGCTCAGTTAGCCACACAGAGAGCAACCTAGCCACGGCGGGCGGCGTGTCTAAAATTTTCAAATTAGGTTTAGAAATACATGTACAATTTAACCTTGTTTAAATACTTGTGTTAAAAGCTTTTCAATACATAAATAAACGTTTCAGTAGTTGCAGTAGCGGCCACGATTTCAGGTCACGTGACAGGGACACATCTTGTAGTGTCACGTTTCGACACTATGAACCACCATCCTTCCGATTTCAGAAAGTTTGCTGCCAAATTAAAATTATTTCCGCCAATTTGTTTAGAAATTGCTTGCGGTTACCGGGATATATAAAACGCTCGCTTTCATATGAGCTAGAGAACATATACGCGACAAAAATCAGTTGTCTGTCATTTAGGATCTGCCTTGTTTATGTCGTGTTGTCACACAATCAACTAATCATTCGGTCAATAAATAGGCCGTTTGCGGGACGCTGGTTATCCGCAAAATATTTTGCTGTGTGTGGGGATCGCCACTATCACGAGAACCCGCCTTCTGGCTAGCTTTCCATCGCGGCCGGCGATGCACAGCGCGCCTCACTTGCGCGGTGGGAGCGGGGGAGCAACCGTAGGGTTTGTTGATGCCTAGGTGGAGTGGACCCTTTTCCCCTCGGCCTTACCCGAGAATTAGTTCTTCCTCGGCACTATCGCCACCATTCAGCGACGTCTGGTGGAATGTAGCATGACAAGGGGACAGTCGCTTGTCTTGGGGAAGTGGTAGCGCGCGGACGTTTTGGCACGCTGGTCAGTACGTGGGGAAGGCGCCACAAAGACGCTACCGGGCGAGCTCGGAGACTGCACCCACGCTCGCACACGCGGCGCACCGCTGCCTCAGTACTCCATCGGTGAGTCAAACCATCTCGATCCCTAGCGTTGTTTAGTGCCTCGCTCCCAATGTTACCGTTATGGCCCACGATCAGTCTGTATGCAGTGTATTTGATATGCCCATTGCAATAAACGCTGCCATTGGTGTTTTGCCCAGGTGGCCTCCTGCCTTTGTCTGTCTCCGCAAACAACGGATCCGTCCGCAGCCGGCGCTCGCAAGGCATGTTTGCTAAGCGCAGATGGCTGCGGGGTGGGAAATCACTAGTGTGTCAAATGTGAAATCCCACAGCTGGCATCGTGCGGCCGGTTGCTCCGAAAGTTGAAACAGGAAAAAAAAAACGTACGACGGAAGGAAGCAGGCCCAGAGAGGAAACGTCCAAGGTTTCTGTAATACCTTATGTGGATGGACACTCCCATAGAATTAAGAAGGTGGCAGAAAATTACGATGTAAAGGTGGTGTTTTCAGCAAAGAAGAAAAAAGGATGTGTGCTGCATGGTCAAACAAAAGTATGAAAAAGGAAAAATTCAAGGAAAGAATGAAGGTACTGTGAGGCACGGAAAGCAATTAGTTGGTTGTATAAAAGATGTCGTGTATCGGACACCTGTGACGTCGGTCAAGTATATATGGGGCAGACCGGCGGGTGTATAAATAAAAGACTCAGAGAGAACTTCTCTAGTCTAAAAGGACGCCCATGTACGCATTTGGCCTTACATTGTAACCCGTGTGGGTGTACACCCTGCTTCGACAACACTGTCATTTTGTTCAAGCACCCCAATAAAACATCACATCAAGAGAAATGGTTGAGGCATTCCATATTTCCCATCAAAAAGAAGATAGTGTTAGCCAACCCTCTGTAACATTATTAGATAAGGAACTTTCACTACAATCCCCGTTGGTGTGAATGGTTGAGTGTACGCCTTTGCGACGGCTACCGACTTGAACGCGAACATTTCACGAGATTACGACGTTTCGCAGGAATGCTGAAACGATGACGCTCCCGAGACGCCGCAGGAGTCCGCTGAAATGGGGGGTATTTTATTGAACAGCAGTTGAGAAAAGAGTCGTCAGAGTTATAGCAGAGTCGTCAGTCTAGGCACTGAATGGTTTTCAAAGAGCAGCTTAGCGTAACGATGATGCGGCGACTGAGTGAGTCGTTACCGTTCTGCCACCAACTCATGTCGAGCAACGCCGAGCGGAACTCGTAGAGATTTCGGTTACACAGGCGGCTGAGCCGTCTTTTGAGAGAAGTCATCTTGGTTGTAGTGTAGTCCTGAGAGTGGGAAAGAAGAATGGGAACACGCGTCGGTCTTCGCTTACTGAAGGGGCTGCTAAAAATTTGAGGGACGAAGAGACAAGTTTTGTTGGAAGCTACGACGTGTCTAGAGAGCACGTCCCGCACTTGTAACTCCCAGCTGATGCTGCCGATGACAGGCCAATATCGACTGAGCTATCTGAGATTCTGGAGTCGCCTCTAGCTGAGCCGAAGTCGGGAATGGACCAGCAGGGAGCCTAGAAGAGAGAACGAAAACGCGTTCCGATGTTAGCTTGCCGAAGGCATTCGTAAAAAGGCGAGGAACGACGATACAGAAATAGTTGCGCGCGTACTTGCGGCGCGTGTTTCAGTGCGTTCACGCCGAGGGGCAAAGCCGCAAGTTCGCATAAAGGAAACGCCGCCTTCAAGGAGGAGTACGCGCCTCTCGTTTGAACGCTGAAAAATCTCGTCCGCTCCTCCGTATGTTCAACCTTGGTCGAAAAAGGTGACCGGTGTCCTCAGAGAGCGCGCACCTAAGGTGCTATTCAACACGGGGAAAGCTCAGGTAAATGCCGAGAGCTCAAATCGCAGCTCTCAGGGCGAGAAGTGGCCTATAGACGTCGGAAGTTGTCGTTCGCTTTTGGTTTTCATGAAGTAGGTGTCGCCCGTTACGATTACGTTTCTTTTAGATGCGCCGCTGAGAGGAGCATCTCTTGCCGGCGGCCCTGCCCTTCTTGCGCCGTCGTCGTCCGCGTCCGCACAGCTGCGCCTCTCCTCCGCTCACCCCTCTCCTCTCTCCGATAGCGAACACTCTCGCCCAACATCTGCGGGCGCGTGGCGCAGCGCACTCTCAGTCCGTCGGTGGGCGGCGCAAGCGCGCTGTGCGCATGTGCAGCGCCCTCTCTCTCCGCGGTCTCCTCTCCTTCGGGCGCGCTGCGCATGTAAGCGGAGTGCCGCGCTCCGGCCGGTCTCTCATCGACGGTCGTCCGCGCTACTCTTGCTCTCTCTCTCTCTCTCTCTCTCTCTCTCTCTCTCTCTCTCTCTCTCTCTCGCATTACCCGACGATTGCTCACGCAATTCGAGTAATCGACCCAACGGAAACGCACAATGGAACCCCCTTCAGCGTCGCATCCCACCAGGGTTCCCGCGAGGGGAGGTGGGCGGACTTTTTTTGGTTAAGACATTTCCAATCACGCTAAATGTCACCCTTTCAAGTTCGTTGTCTTGGCTAAAGTACCGCTTGGCTAAAGTATTACTGGTGTAGTTAGCTATTTGCGCGTATTATCGCAACTAAAAGCCTGGTAAAGCATCAGTGTGGATTTCTCTTTGCACTTGCCGGCGATGCGGCTGTGTTCTTGTTTTGTCCTGGTACTTGCTGACCAGGCCAGACACGCTCATGGGAAGCCACTATTTGTCCACTGACCGGGCTGGTGAGGCTCCACCGCGGCGTCGTTCAGCACAGGCCTTGGGTGGAACGTCTGCCGAGCACTTCAGTTCGAGAACATTCTTCCGGGCAATGGTTGAATACCCGTATGAATGGGGATCTCGGACCCCAGCGAAGAAGCTGTTGCGATTCTGCGCGCCGCATCCATGTTGGCGCGTCCTGTGAAGTTTGGCGAGTGCAAGCCTGCCTCGGACCGATCACAACATGCCGCATAACGGCCGCCGCAATGGCGCCTTGTTGTTCTCGCCGCCACGTTCAGCGAATTGCCCGAACGACGCAGATGCCACAGCTGAGAACAACCTTGTGCCATCTCTCACCCTTAGCGTGCGCCGCTAGTACCTATCCACCACGAACTTAGGAAAGAGCCCTGTGTGTGTCTACTGTGTTCACGCCGTGTGCATAAGCAGGGGGAACGTTGTTTGACCGGTAGCACTTTGGGCATAAATACGGTACCGCGAGCGCAGAAGATTATTCGGTTTAGAACAGCGAATCAATGCTGTCACCCTGCTCAAGCCATTTACTGTAAGCTCGGTTGGAAGGGCATTCTTCCTGTCTTGCTTCGGCTCATCTCTCGCCCTGGAGGTTAGGTTCCCCTCGGCTTCTTGTGGTCGTTATCAAGACAGCAATCGGATTGGCCGTTCTTCATCACGCTACCTGACGTGAAGAAGGCGACGGCGCCCGCTGCTAGGACGCCTTCTCGAATGTAACAACTGGTTTCCAGCGGTGGGACGGCAACTTCGGAACACCATGCGGAAGAGTTGACTGATGGTGCGACTAAGGAGACTGCAAAAGCTTTAAAGTTTTGTTAGTTTAAACGTGAGCGTTACATACTTGGTTCATTGGATACTACAAAATGCAGCGTACTTGCTACGCCAATTCACTGGTAAAGTCAAATAGTAATAATTGTCCGCGGTGTAGCTGCCGTTTGCCTGTGGCAGGAGCTGGCGAGTGCGAGAGGTGTTGTTAGGTCAACGTTTGTAGCGATGCACTCACGCATTGCACCTACGTTGCAGTGTAACGTGGTGGAGGGTTTAACGTGTGTAATCTAGTCTGTATGCGGGATTTATTTAGAATTGCAACACCTTGTATTTTGTGGTACTGGGGTCCTAGCGCTGGCCACGGTTCCCAAGAAAGACACTGTGCCCTCAGAAAACCACACCTTTACTGAAATGAGAGCACGTACCCCACACGTCCGATTCTTGGTGGTTGTGGTGATTTATTAAAAAAGAAGGGAAAAGAATAGAGGTGGGGATATTGTTGAACTCAGTCGGGGAGTTCACCCTCATACAACCCTGTCCACGGAAGGGAAGGGGGGGTTTCAAAGGATAGGAAGAGAGAAAGAGGAAGGAAGGAAGAGAGTGGGACACAGTCTATGTAGCGTTCGTTTCGAACAAGGTGCGAAGGCTACAAACGCTGCACTAGTCCTGTCACAACTAGGAAGTTGAGGAGGTGCTGGAAGACCTCCCGGCGTAAAGCGTTCGATCTCGTGGTATACAGGAAGTCTTCCAGCTTGTGGCTTGGTACACCGAGTCGCTGGAATGCGGTCCGGAGTTCCTTCATCGCGGTGTCATGCTGGCGGCAAGAGCACAGTAAGTGCTCGAGCGTCTCGGGCTCTGGGCAGTCGGCGCAGGTGGGGGACGCCCGGCGGCCCTGGTGGTGCAGACGTGCTCCCACGTTGCAGCAATTAAGCCGCAGGCGAAGCAGGAGCGACCGGGCGTCTCTACTGATGCGGCCGGGCAGGAGCCGTGGGGCCTGATCACTGACCACTCGAGCACCTGGATGTAGACCCTCCACCACTCGGGCCAGGATTCTTCCGTTCGTTGTCCGTGCACTCGCTGCCCGTGCCCCCATTCGCATTCTTTGTCGTCTTTTCCATGAGAGGTTGCCGCACTCTCGTGCCCCCAGTTGCCCTCTTTGACATCTTTTCCATGCCAAGTTGCCACAATTTTTATGCAGAAATGCATTAGAGCCGGGGGTTGTCTTGCGTACGTTGGGCGGCGTCCGCAGCGCGTCTGATGATGATTGTGGCATGATGCCCCTAGGGATTGGCCAACCAAACAATCCATCACGAGATAGCTTCGCGTTCAACCACCATCGTCATCTTCCCGTAGGGGAACCGCCGAAGAAGAAGAAGGAGAAGAAGAAAAAGCTGCGAAGAGGAGGGCTGCGTGAGTTTTGGCTACCGTTATCCTCCTTGGCCGGCGCATCTTCCCGATCTCAACCCGGTCGAAGAGCGGCTCATCGCGCGTCGGCTCCCCTTCATGAGCATCAGGCGGCTGACTCGAGGCAACGGGCAGTTTGGAATCAAGGGACAGGCGGTGAACGTGCCCATCGACGTATCGAAGGTTGTGCGGTGCCTTCCTCGCATGGTACCCGAGGACGTTGCCTTCGACGTTCACATCAAGCGGAGGCTGATGAGTCCGGCAACGTACAAGCGCGGGTTGGTGAAGCGCGGCAACATCCCGGCTTGGCTCAAGCACCTGGAACACACCCCGCTGTATCGTGCCATCAACGTTTGGGTCGATTGGAGTCGGCTCGATCACTTCGATGACGGCGGCGAACGAGAGGAACCGCAGGAAGACGACGTCGATGATGCTGACGGTGAGTTCGAAACGATTCCCGACAACTTTGACGTGAACGATCCTCTGCAGTTGGCGGTTGGGTCAACGCGGTCTCGAAGACGCTTCTCTATAACGAAGCGGAAATGACGGGTGTGGGAAAATAAAAAAATAAATGATTACGCTCACACTCTCGCCTCTCTCTTCACCATTAATCGCATCACACATCGGTGCACCCAATGCATTTCTGCATCCTCACAAACCCCCTCGGGGAGGTGCGGGAGAATTTTTTTTTCAGCTCATACTCTGGGCCTTACATAGTTTTTATGTGCATGGCGCTGTTAATGTTTTTCCACATTTATTAAGCTGCATGACACAATGTTTTTGTTGGATCAGTTTCCGGCGGAGAGGCCCTCTGGTTTGATGGCGTGAGTTGCGGGCACGGCTAGCGAGCCTGCCTCCCACCAACAGGGCGTAGAGCAAACTTCGCCGCGTGTGCACAGTGCTTGCTAAAATCAAGTTTCCATTTTTCTATCCGCCACGGTATCATTGTCCTTCTTTCCACAATCAGTTGATCTCGCTCCGCATACTAGATTAACGCAAGTCTTTGCCTCTAACTGCTTCCGTCATAGTTTCCGGCTTGAAGCAGTGACCTATTTCCACGGACCTGATGAGCACCGCTGACAACGGGCGGCTAGCACCCACGGGAAAATCATGGTACAAGCCCAACGAATCTAATCGCGTATTACATTCTTTCAGTATTGCAACTACAGGCTTGCCCTAATTCAGTACTTTACTTGAATATAGCGAACACTGTAAATTAATTTTATGCTGTTTTCATTATAACCAAAATGAGAATAATTTAACAGCAAGCCTAGGCACTTAGTTTTTCTATTTCGAATATTTTAATCATATTGGATTAGTATGCGGTATACTGAAAGGCAAGTGTTGAAATCGTTTGCTTTCCTAATGTCTTAAAGGGACACTGAAGTGATTTGTAAACATTGCGGGATTACTAGCGCAAATTGTTGTCCGGAGTCCATAGGCCATGTTTCGAGCACTCTGAACGCGTATACGCCAATTCATTTAGTAGAAAAATCAATTCGAAAATGCTGCCCTTCTCTCTGCACCCTGGCCCATTTTCTGAGGCGTTTTCGTGTGGCGTCACGAGGAGATGAGGTGGCAATTGGATGCGCTACTGCACGGCTCGCCGACATCTCGGCAGAGTAAGTCAGCCCGGCGTTTAGTCCGCCGGCCGCCGACGGGTGGTCGCAATTCACTCGCTCGTTTGAAACTAAGCCACAACACGTGTGTGAATTGAAGAACGTTGCTTTCTTTACTTTGTTAGTTTGTACACTGCATCAAGCTCCGAGTCCGCGTCACTCCACACAAGCGCTGCACAAGTGCACATGGAACGCTTCGCTGACTGGTACGCCATATAGTAGGAAAAGCCAAGGCCACTTGAAGGTGGGAGAAGAGTCAGCGAAGTCAATATAGGTAAGGAAATAAACTCAGCTGAAACGTTTACCGTACAGCTCACAACTACGGAGCAGGAAGAACTTTTTGCGCTAGATGAACAAGCACAGCAGTCAGCGGCACGACCAGACATCTGCGAACGCTTTTCTGTCTAAGAAATGCAATTGCTAGACGTGCGATATTGTGGAAGGTGGAGGGGCGCTTACTGCACGAGCGCTATGCAAGAAATAGTCACCGAAGGGACTTGAAATGCTAAAACTAAATAAAAGTGTAAACTGGTTGTGCATTATGTACCTTATATATCCAGCCTCGGCAGCACTCGTTCGTGCCGAGTGGTCTGAAGCGCTAGGATTATTGGTTTGCAAGTCGCACATTTTACAGCGGACAACATGAAAGTAGCGCGGTGCGACGATTGCTGAGATATCGAGAATGCCCATCTAACGATGCCGTCGGATGTCAAGCATGTTGTTTTACAGAACCGCCGAAACTTGTTTGAATGCTAACCTTGGACATCGTCCAATCAAGGTGCATCTCCTCCTGTAGTCACAGCCTTTAGTTGGTGCGGCCGCCACAGACCGGCATGGTAGTTTTTCTTCTTTCCCGCTTTATAAATTAATGACCGACTTATCAACTAGATAAACAATTAAAAGTGTGGTAATTTGAACCAGTCTACGAAGTGCAAGCAAAACCGGGAGCTTGACAAATTCACTTCAGTGTCCCTTCAAATTTAGGGTTAACTATTATTTTCGAAATTGGCAGTTACATTGGTCCTTGCGTAAGGACTGCGGAATAATACATTCCAAAGTGTTTTTTTTGAGAGTCATTCATATTGCCGCGAACCGTGCATTGGATTTGTTTATTTGTTTTGTTTTTACCGCCCAGCTGTGCCAGTATGTATTATCTGTGTACCGAGATAAGCGCGTATTCCATTGTTTATTTTTGTGCCGCACGTGTTACCTCTTTTGATATTGAGAGCGCTTCGAACTAACATCAACAGCCCAGAATAATCTTCTTCGATCGACAGTGTTCTCTATGTAATTCTACGATTCGAGAAACACTCGCGCCCTGAAAAAGATGCCCACTGAGCAGACGCCGCGGTATCCAATTCACCGACACTCGCCTGCGCACGTCACTTTGTTGACTGCTGCTTTGTCGCCTGTATATTCTTTGAGTTGTTAGGGGACCACAAGCTCGCTCCAATAAACTTGTTTTTTCCTTCAAGCCAGCTCCATCTTTTGCTTCGTGACAATATCGCGGGATATGGAACAGCAATTCCTATTATTTTTTGAGATTTCGTTCTGAATTTTTTTTTTGGAGCTATATTTTGAAAAGACGCTATTGAATTTTTTGTTGAATAATATTGAGTTTTAGTGAATGTTTACGTGTACAACGTGCTGCCTTTACTGGCTCTAGAAAATTGTATAAACCCCTCTTGGGCTGCATTGGGCTGCGATATTCTTCAGTAAGGTGTTCAATTCTTTTAAAGGGCAATCTAATTATTTATACATCTAATTATTACACTTGATTGTTCATCTTTGTGTTGTAAGGTAGTTAGGTAACACGTTTTTTACGCAACAAAGACAAAAACGGGTTTTTCCATGTCAAGAAGATTTCTTTCTGCAGTAAGTAGCATTTTATCCTCTGCTAACGCTTTTGGGAAGCGGCTTGGCACGATACCTTCTTGACTAGAGGATGTTGCTCGGAGCCCCTCGCCACGATATCCCTTCCTTCACCCTCCTCTCCTGCCTTGCGGTCACCGGGCCGCGGGACTTAGGGACGTCGGCGCCCAAGGGATGGTGGACACGGAGAGCAGTAGGGAGTGATGCCGTGCGAAGGCACACGCGCAGGACTCGGGTTCTCAACGGCAGGGAGTTTGTGTGTATGTGTGTGTCTGTGTGTGCCAGGACGGGCGCCAACGAGGAGGACGTTGTAAGTAAAGAGTTCTTTGACGCAACCCCAGTGTGCCTCATTCCTTGTCATGCCGTAGAGAGCAGGCCCACACGTTTGGTTGTTCTCTTTTATCTGTACCTGTTCTTCTTTCGAGGTTATTTATATTTTCTAATGTCGGGTTGTTTGAGAGTGGTATTTATGTTTATTCTGTCTTCTCTTCTTGGTTTTCTTGGTGTATATAAAATTCACAACCAACTAATAGCGTGTGAAGCAACAGCTACCTTTTCGCAATACCCAACCGAGTGCGAAAAGCTACAGGCGCAGTTCACGTCGTTAGACGAATAGTTTACGTTAAGGGAAATGTTAGGTTGGCGCTTACCCTTGTTCCGTCCAATCTGTGGAGCAGCACTGAACGAGAAACACCTACGTCCGCATTTTCGGTCAGCGAGAAACACCTGGCTTAGACTAACGTTGCTCGTAATCAGAGGTCATGACCATAGATTAGTAACAGTGACTAACTAGCGCGCGGATAGGGACCGTAATCAAAGTACGCCCTGTTGTAGAACCACCTAGCGACCGAGCGCTGTTGATGCAACAACCTCGGTCCGCGTCAGTAGGTTTCTCCTTGTTTTTGTTTTTTTATGTGACACGATAATTTCACCGACCAGATAAAAAAACAGTGTGCGATTCCCGTAATATTCGTTGAAGATACCGCCATTCATGCCGTTTTTAACCGACCTGTGAACCAAAAAGATTGTGGTATCTGCGGCGCTACCTTACGGTAAAACGGCAACACCTCCTAAAAAAAGCAAAAAAATTCAACCCCACTTTTATAATCAGCGAAAAATCTCGTAAGGCCTCAGGTAGAAGCTGAGAGACATATTTTATAGAAATAAAGAACGCAGAAAGGTCTGGCTCGTGATAGCTCTGGCCAGATATCAAGTGTATGGGAACGGCTAGACAAAGCGTGGGTAGAAGATTATAAGGATGAAGATAGGGGAGAAATGCAAACATTTTGCTATATAGAAAACATGCCTATACGTGTGCAGTATACCAGAATGAAATATGACGTTCCTTGGTAGTCAGGGTCAATTTACCGCCCCGTAAAAAAGCTTCATGCTATGTAGAAATACTTAAGGTGATTACTGACCCAAGGCTTTCATTCAAGCAGTTTCTGGTACAAAATATATATTGTAGTTGGTTGCGCTACAAATCACGGGGGTTGTCAAGTCTTGGAAGTTTCGATGGCATTTAGAACCTTTTTTTTAGTTGTAGAGTAGGAAATAATCATTGTGCGCGGTTGACGTCATGCGCGACTGGATTACATTGCAGCAGCCGAATTGCTGCCTATTTCGGTACAGCCTGCGTCCTGTAGGCGCACACGTAACAACCTCTTCAATGTAATGCTGATGATGCAATATTGAGACTTCGCTATTCGCGCGTTAGCCTTTCCCTTATCGGCGCCAAGAAACTGTGATAATACACGATCAGAACCCATCGAATTTAAAACGTTGGCGGCAATAAAACTGTATTTCATGTGAGAAGGGGACTTTACAGTAGCGTATTCCAGATTTTGGTGAAAGACGTGGCATTAACAGAGTCGTGTTATAGTCACTGACCGTAATAAAAAGGCTGTCACGTCCATCTGTCAGTATATTGTTATCAGTCATCGTGCAGAAGAGTGATTTTACGCCGTGAATGTCACACAAACGTAGTAGAATACTACGTCATTAGGTTATCTGGGCTACAATATATTACCCTTTATTTTACTCCATCAGAAACCTGTAGAACTAATCCAAGAAAACAGGTTTGAATGCACTTTATTCTTTGTATTAACGAAACAAGGTTAAAATGCAGTTAGGAAAATTCCCCCGTTGAGATTTAACCGAGACATTACCATGTACGCCGAGCTCACAAAGGAAAGCCTATTTTACCAGTATTTCACTAGAACGTGAGCAATATTTAAACAAGCTGCTACGTGGGCCTCATTGCGGAAGAAAAATTGTGGATTACTACCATCGAAAAAAAAAAGCATCGCTACAGTGAAGTATCCACTACTGGTGAGGGCGTGAATTGTGAAGTCAACGACGGTATGCGGGGTTGTGTGGTTTACGACCAATACGAAGAGACGTTTGAAAAGTTGCTGCAAGCTCCCTGCATAAGCCGCAATCGGTACAGCGCCAGAGTGGCATATCTGGTTTGCAAAAAGACGAAAAAAATGTAGTCAATGCTGACAACTGTCTCCTTACATCTTGTATGGATGATTCAGGACGATGAATATGAGCACCAGCTGTAGTTTCTTGCGGATCTCGATTTTAAGGTCGTCCAATCGGGTATGCCTCCTCCTCAATCACCAGATTGAGGAACTACGGTAAGAAAAAAGCCGACAGACACCAGCTTTAGCTTGTCCCAGCTGTTATATGTGCTGACTCTCTAGAAGTTGTCCAACCACTCTTCTACATCATCCCCCCACGAAGGCCAGCAAATTCGGGAGGATCTCGCTGGTGGCTGGTGACAAAGCACTGCGGGGTAGGTGTAGCCGTGGCGCTGGCCGGATCGAGCGTCATGAGCATGGTCTCCTGATTTAGACGGTGACACGAGCGAAGCTCCAGGAGTGGCACTGCAGAGGTAGACTGCGGGATCGAGACGCACCCTCCGGCACTTGATAGACGATGGGAAGCGTGACCGGTTTATTCAGACACTCGTACGAAAGAAGCGTCCAAGTGGTGATTATGATTATGTACATGTGATGACGATGCCAAGGCCATGGGAGCTAGCACTGATGGTAGTGTCCGGTATATAAAAAAGTGTCCGTAACGTATTGAAGAGCACAAGGAGCGTAGTGAGAGTGTCTCAAAATGTGTTCAAAATAATAACTCTTGCATACAGATTTCACTCAATTTTAATATACAAAATGCAGTACCCACTATTAATTGTCAGATTTAAATTGTTCAAAAGCTATCTTTACCCGTAGTGATGAAACTCAACACAGTGTGATGTTTCCTGTTTTGCAGGTACGTAAAATGCGGGCCTTCCGGAAGGTTGGTAAAGGGTGCAGAATTACAGAGAGAAATGGGTCTCGCTCTTTCTTTTTCGGTTGTGCGTGGTCCCGGATTCATCGGCACTGCGACGTACGTGCGGCTTCCCGTTCTTTTTAGCTATCCCCTTGGTCCTCTATTATCCGTGTGCCTGGAACAAAAAAATCACACAAAGAGAAAATTATGAGACCAAACAAAATATTCGTCATTTTTCTTAGATACAAAAATACCTCATTCAAATACACAGTAGAAATTCATCCCTTTTAAACGAGCTGACTAAATACATATCTTCTTTAACTGAAGCAACGACCATTTTACTGGGGTTTGTGGAAACCCAAGCCTTGCCACCGGCTTTACTCAAAATCAGCTTCCACAATACAGGAATACCCATTGAGTAAAAGTAGCAGTCGTACATTAGCTTTCGTAACAAAAGTAGCTGTCGTAACTCCCGCTGAATGCGGGAGTTACGAGGAAACAGTTCCTGGGAAGCGGCTGAGAAACTGACATTCATGAACTGTTGCTCTAACATGCACCACATTTGCACGAAACAGCTCGTTATATATATCCAAGTACTTTCCGTTCTGCTGTTTATTGTGTCGTTACTAAACATACCCCGAGTTTAATCTGAAAATAATTATGCATATTGATTTTTATGTTTGTCATACTGATGCAGTACATCGAATAGAATGGCACACTTAATCACATTAAAATTCCCGCATAATATTTTACATAAGATCGTTTTTGCCGTAAATTATTGCGGCACGCTTATCCGAATGCTGACAAGATAATCAGCAGACATTACTGTAAACAAAAGACATTTTGCTGTCTCACTTAGAAAGTGCACATGGAAAACAATGGTACATGCTGAGACTTTTGCAAGTTCATACTACAATAAAAAGTTCACGAGTTCACCCCATCAGATGGCCACAGAGGAGGAGGTTATTTTTTCTTAGTAACATCGCAACATTAGAAACAGAAGTTTGTGCCTTTTAGAGCAGTGGGCATGCGGAAAGGCGTTGAATTAGTTGTTGTTCCTTCATCGACCTACTGTACAAATTTATTGTTTTGATAAGTGATGCCAGAAAAGCAATTATACAACCCCAAGTGTTTCACTCCAATAACCGGATTACAATGTTTCGGTGCATCTAATCACTATCATCACGATCTACCCACAATACGGAAAAGCCAATAAGTGCTGCGCTGATTTCAGTGTCATCAGGAATTTCGGAACGGCACCTAAGCGGGAACGAACATGGGATTATCCGAATCAGTCGGAGCACCATGTTTCCTTTCCGTGCGCAGTGTTGTTCATGCGGAGATGGTCAATGCGTCATCGCAATCAATTGCAATGCACGTGTATTATGCGTGGAACCTAAATTACCAACTTTGTGTTTAATGCTATGTTAGTTCCGCCTCTTTCTTTTTTAAAAAATGCCGTGTTCCATGCCGGTTTTTTAAAATGCCGTGGACGCATTACAAACCCTTTAACAAATTCTACTGAGAGCGAACTCACGTAAGTTACACCTTAGTCTCTGCTGCCTCTTCAGAGGACCATGGACGATTTAATAATTACAAGTAATGACAGCGACACTCCCGCGTATGCGTCCGCAACTCACCAAAAAGATTTTTCACGTGCCGACCTTCTTAGATAATACACGGGAACTTTCAGTAACCACATCACCAGCATCAACGTCATCGTCATCATCACATCAGCCTGCTTAGGTCCATTACAGGAGAAAGACATCTGCCAATGACCTCCAACTGTTGCTGTCCTGCACTTCTCCAGTCCACAATTTATCCCTGAAAATTTACGTGTCACCCCTGCGTTGTATTCGTGCCCTTCCCTTTCTTCAAGACCCATCTCTTGGTATCCATTCTGTTAGCCTAATTGTACACCGGTAGTCGGTTCGCCTCGCTACATGGCCAACCTCAACCCATCTCCTTTCTTTACTTGAGCTATGATATCTTCTACTCTAGTTTGTCCTCTGTTTCGACGTAGCTCGTTTCCTGTATCTTAGGGTTACTTCTAACACGATTCATTCCATGGCCCGTTGAGCAACCTAATCTTTCTTTCTAGCTGTTTAGTTAGGCGCCAAGTTTCACCTCCATATGTCATCTACGGCAGTATGCACTGGTTGTGAATTTTTCTTTGGAGTTACTGAGGTAGCCTACTTTTTATTATTTGGGAAAGCTGGCCGTGTGCTCTGCAAACCATGCGTATTCTGCGTGGGATTTCTCTCTAGTGGTTTGGGTAAGCGCCAACCATCTGTCCGGTGCAATTATATTCACTTAATTCTTGTAGTGTGTTGTTTCCCAGCTGAAGGGGAACTTTTGACATGTTTTTTCCGCATTACTTTGCATTTATTCATATTTTATTTCTAGCCGCCCTGCCCTGCTTTCTGATTGTAGATCCTCAAGCATTGTTTGCATGTCTTCTGCAGTATTCCTTAGCAAGACTATGTCGTCCGCAAATCTGTAATGGCTCAAACATCTCCCGTTTATCCTTAGTTCAGATAATCCCGCTCAAGCTTTCTGAGTACCCCCTCCAGACATGCTGTGAATAGTTTTGGTGAGGTGGTATCTTCCTGTCTCACTCCCTTACGGATCGATGATTTATCGGCTTGCTTCTGGAGATTTATACTTCGCGTGCACACCCTATACATGTCCTTCAGAAGTCTCATGCAGGTGTCCTAAGTTCTTGATCTTTTAGTGCTTCCAACCGCTGCAGAGAGCACGAATAAATGCCATATAAAGGGGTTTAGTTTATCTTGCGGATTTTTCATCACTTATATGACATGGGTTTGATCCAAGTTTGTGTACACTCTTTCCTTTCCTAACCTCACCTGCTCTGTGGGTTGTTGTAAATCCATGCTGTGAACCATGCGGCTAACTATTACTTTGGTAAACAACATGTAAACAACTGAGAGTTAGCTGATGGGTCTGTAATTCTTGAGTTACTTGGCCTCTCCCTTCTGATGAATCAGAATTATGTTGTCGTTTTTCCGGGCTATGGGCATTTTCTCAGTCTTCAAGCAAAATAGTACAGCAAGCTTTGTCAGTACAATATATTCTTCCTCCATCAAAAGATCCGCAGTTACGCCGTCGTCACCTGCAGGTTTCCTTATTTTTAGGCCGTTGAGAGCCTCTCCTACCTCTTTTTAGTTAGTAGTGGGACATCCCAAATTCCGCTTGTACTCTCATGATTTACCCTGGTGAAAAGTCGCTTATACAGCTGGTGTAGAATCGTTCTGCTACCAATTTTATTTCGTCCAAGTTGTGCGTAATGTTACCCTGCCTGTCTCTTATATTGTGCATCCTGGCTTTGCCTTTCTTTTCTTTTAGTTACTTTCTTTTAGTTACATTCTTTCTTTCTTTTAGTTACTTTCAAATTCTTTTTATTTGCAGCGTTTCTCTGTCACTGCCTAGCTATATGCACAAATGTTGTTTCTGTTACTTCTGTAATCAGTTGCGGCTTCCCGGCTAATTCAATTTGATCTGCGGTACTTGTCACTTTCATGTTGTTGCTTTGGTAATTAGTTCCTTTGTTTTCTTATTTTTTCAGTTTGTTCCATACATGTTGCTTCTCCCACAGCTGCTGCTAATTCAGTGATTCCCGATGTTAGGTTGTTATTTACCCTTTCTACTCCGACCTCGTTGCGCTCGTCTAGAAGCGCTAATTTGTTTGGAAGGGTTATTTTAAACTCCTGCGATCATTCCCTGACTGACGCCATGCGGGGTTTCTTATTTTTCACGATTTTGCTCCTTTTTCTTTTGAGATACATTCTTAGCTTGCAGCTAACCATCCTATGATCGCTGCTCTACTTGTTGCTTAGCTCCTCTTCGTGTGGCAGAATAACTGGATTGTTACTCCAAATGAAGTCAATTTCGTACTTTGTTGTACCATCGGCACGTTTTCATATCCATTCCCTACTCTAGCGTTTGGAAAAGAAGGTTTTCATCCACCTCAGGGTATTCCTCCCTGCAAATTCATGAATTCTCCCTGCAAATTCTCCCTGCAAATTCACCAGTGTGTCTCCCGCACTGTTGCGAGTATCTATACCGGTTTCCCACCGCTCTTTCTCGCATTTGTTTCTTCGCCGGTTGTTGTCGCGCAGGCTTGTATTATCCTTGACTTGCATCGCTTCTTCAGCTTGATCAGAACAGCTGCGACTCTCGCGCTAATGCTGAAAAACTGCTCCACGTTTCATGCTATTTTTCTGTAAATTAAAAATCCCTCCCGGTGTCGTCGCCCTCTTGGTGTCCACTGTTACACAGAATATGCCGGCCAGTGAGCTTCATGAAGCCTTCTCCTGTCCTAACTTCGCTTAACCCCATGATATCCCACCTAATATCCAAAAGCTCCTCTAGTAGTGCAGCTAAGATTTCCTCGTTCGATAGTGTGCGAACGATGAATGTTGCCGGGGTGAAGTTCCAATGGAGGCCGGTCATGACCCACAAATTCTGAGCACCGTCTCCCATATCCCTGTTCTGAACGCCGCCCTGGACAGGTGCTCTACAGCTGCTGGAGACCGAAGGCCGAGTGTTGAGTTGGTTAGCCATGGGAGGTAAGCGAACTACTACACCAGGGTGGCCGGATGTTTCTCCGGTAAAGGGGGGGGGGGGTACTGTTTGTATCCCCAAGAGCCTTTCAAGCATGGCTGAACCTTCCTAGTATATCCTCATAGGTATCCGGGATAATGGCTACTTCTGGAGGTGGCAGCACTCCATATTTGCACGTAAAGGTTGGGCTGAGAGAGCCAGGCGAAAAACAAGAGGAACAGGGCGACAGAAGGTTTCCGTGGACGGCATTGCTGTGCACGGCTGCGGTGAAGCTCAGCCAGCGTTTGTCGGTTTTGCTTTTTGTATTCACCGTTCTGAAGGAGTTAGCTGGAACACTGCCTTACTGACGAGAGGTTCACTGACGTCTGGTCGTTAAAAAATAAGGCTCTGCTATGCTCAAGTGTATAACTACGAAGAAAATGGACAGTGTGACGCTCACTCGGCCAAGGAAGCCACTGAAAGTGTATTGGCATCGTTAATCGCCCTTTTAGCACTGTTTTATGGCGAAAATGTGTTGGTCGTGCGCTCGGAAAATAGCTATGACCCACAGCTATCAGTGACCACACCTTGCCTAATATTTGCTGTCGCATCGTCCGGTTAGTTGCATTTCTTTAAACTGTCAAAACTGGGTGTATTGCTGCAGCCAGAGTTTTCCTACTTAGCGTACACTTCTACAAACAAGAAGTACATATGAGTATGAATGTCTGTTTTCAACGTGCTCGAGTTGCTACAGGCCGTATGAAAAATGCTCGTGCAGTATAAAATCTATGTCAGCATTATTCCTTCCCTTTGCTTTTCTGATCATACACAGGTCAATTGAACGCTTCTTCAGCCTGTACTGTTACCCCTACACCTTCTGAAGCTTTTAAAACTTGACAGCGAGCCGAACCAAATTTATTCCTTTTGTCGTAGCTCAGTATAGACCGTTTAGAGCGAGGAGTTCGACTGACGTTCCACAGGTTACGCTAACGCCGCACTTGCCATGACTCACCATTAGCACGTGATTTTTTCGGTTTCCGCTGCAGGCTGCCATGGTGCTCAGAGAAATGCGCAGTTATAAAATGCCGAAATAAAACGAGGAAAATTTGCCCCGTAGTCGGGTGTACCAGCTGCAATCTAAACTTTAACGTGTGGGATGAATCACCATGGGGCTCTCACTGGCCGCAAGTTCACAAAGAGTGTCCGTTTCTGCGGGCTTTCCCAATGCACCGCCTTCCGCACACTGAGCGCAACACGGAGACCACACGTCGCTGGATCGCCGTTCTCCAGCGGAAGAATTTTGTTCCAAAAATATCGCCTAAGGTGACCTTTTCAAGCCATAACGGAAGGCTGCAGGCAAGCGTAGTGTAGTCCACACCAATCTGCCTCGGCACGCTTTTTCTGAAGTATGATCCGGTTGTATTCCCGCGTTTCGTGCATGTCGTCGCGCCGAAATTAGTCAGCCTGGCTGCTTAGCTAACCGATCGGAGCGGTAGCTCCCAGATGCTTTTGTAGTTTTGCTTGGGCATATCAGCTTTCCACGGTGCATATATCCAGTCTCGCGTTACTGAAGACCACAAAGCGTCTTTCATCGCCCCGCCTGCGTCCCCTAAGCCACGCCGTTTGGAACTGTCGCCACCCCCAACTCCCCCCCCCTACCCTCTGCTGGTGACGAACGCCGAAACCTGGCTTCAATATGCATTGCACGCCTTTCATCGCACTGCAGGCCTGTAATATGCACGTTGGCGCACCCAGAGCTAACCCGTAGCGGCACTTGCCTTCCCCCGCCGGCTGCATCTTCAACATTGTTTCTAATTCCGTTTATAATCCTTGTGGGACCGAATCAATACACCGGTTCACAGTGTGGCATTCAGCTGAGCAAATGCTTAAGATCCTTGACAAATAAACTAAATTCTGTTCTCATTATTATTTGGATTGGTGCGGAAAGAATTATTTAATTATTAATCCTTGTAAAGCTATATTTATGATTTTTAGGTCCAGCCACAGACAGTTGCCGCTCGTTCCTTCTTTGGCGCTAGGTAATACCTCAATTCACCCTTGTGACTGCACTACACTCCTACTTATCCGCCTCGAATGTCACCTTAAGTTTACCTATCACATAAATCACCTGGAAAGAGCGACTGTGTTTGGTGGTCGAGCAATATTCAAGGCTAGGAATTACTTCCCTACTCATACCTTGCTGTCATTCTATTTTTCATTCATTCACAGCCACTTGAATTATGGCATCATTGTATGGGGTAACACTTATAAAAACATTTTGCACTCTGTTCAACACATATAAAACCGGGCATTACGCATCATTTAAAGTGGTACTGTTTACTGTAGTTCGACATTACTGCAACGCAAGTTTAATATAGTGTCAATCACCTGACTGTTTCATTACAAGATTATTGTGAAGTTGTTGAACCTAATTAACCACCAACTCTCTTCTGAGTTTATTGATAATAAGTATTGGCGTAATCCAAACCGCACAAGATTTGCCTGTCAAGAAAATTTCTTACTGCCAACAGTTTACACTGACTACGGAAAAAGGACTGCTCACTTCGCGTCGGTTTCTTTGTAGAACGCTCTACCTCTGCGCCTAACATTCACTTGTCCCTATCAGCATTTAAAAAAGCGCTAACAGATCTTCTTTTGCAGAACTAGTATATTTATTTGCAGTGCATTTACCCCTGTCTAAAAGCGAATTTTCAATATGTACCTTCACACTGTATTTAAACGTATCACTTCATTAAGATTACTTTTATTTATTTTTTTCGAACAAGTGCTATCACGATTGCGCGACCTATTATGTATTCTGAACTTCGTAGTGTTTAGCATGGGTGTTCGTGTATGTGCGTAGTTATTGTATCTTTGTACAAGGTTTGTACCTACTGTATAACGATGATCTGATAATTATTCTTCCTTTACTATTACATAAATTTTTCATTGCTGTTTCTTTAAGTGTCCATGATTTGTAATTGCTCATCGAGGGTCCCGTGAGAGTCATGGGACTTTGGAACCCTCGCCTGTATATTTAGCAGTAGTACTTCTCTTCACGGTAAATAAACTTCATTTCTCTCTCTCTTTCTTTATTTAGATCAAGGGTCGGCAACCTTTTCCGGTGGATGGCCGAGTTGCAGGAAGTCGACACGGCAGGGCCTTTCGGCAAATAAAGGTGGGGAAAGTGCAAGGAGGGGCGTTTTTTGACCGGTACAAAGAAAGAAAGTGAAGACAATACCTGGCTAAGTGTGAAGATGGAAAGCAATGACAACTGGAAGCGATCTTGACCTGTTCCTGTTTAACCCCATTGGAGTTTAGAATTGCCATGTCAGCATTCAAAAGTGACAAGGTACTGACGTCCTTAAGGAGGCCGCATTATACTTCCCCGCGTGCGGCCCGCGATGCCGCAGGTTGCCACCCCTGATATACATGGTTGCAGTGTACGTATAAATAGAAAAAAGTCAGCCAAACAGCTACGAATCGCGTAACCCGGAGTTTTGGCGATGGGCGCCCTTCAGAACAGCGCTTTCGAAGCTTTATAAATCATTTTCGGGGCTAAGCAGTCTCTGAAGGTTTACACACGGTATCTAGTCGTTCGATAAGTGTCAATGCACAACTGTAAAATCATTGCACAATTCGCCCATAAAGGCGCTCCGGCGTTCGCCCATGCGCCCCGGCCTATTGCAAGCCACTGCGAGAAACGCGTCTGAAAAGGCCACCAATGCCAGGTGACATCACATCGCCCCACATGGCTGCGTCTAGTCCGCCGCTTACCGTGTTATCCGTCCAGTGACAGCGTCATGCAGAAAATGTCGCACGCCGTTCCAGCGAGAACTTCCCGCCATTCAAGAACGCGCATTGTTCACGTTACCCGCCTGAAGCCATAACGTGGCCCCTCCGGGCTTCGCTACAAATATCACCGAGACGTCGCTTTCAGCCACGGGGGTTATGCTACAGTGTTTCAGCCGCAGACGAAAAACAATAGGCTCTTCTACTTAGCCTATGTACAGCATTTGGACATGTGCTGGGCAGCAGCCAAAAGAGTATGACGCTAGGCACGCTGAGACTCTGAGACTCAGCTAGAGCTAGCCGTGAAAGAGGATCTTGCGCTCATGGCGTGTGCTGTGCTCTCAGTTTTGTAAATGCACTGCGTAAATACATCTTCACTTCACGCCTTACTCACGTAACATCTTTGGTGGAACGAGCAGGTTCAGTGGCATCATGGCCCCACCTTCGCAACATCTTGCCCTGCACGCAATCGCCAAGGGTGCAGGGGGATGTCGAGCAGTCCCAGCACCACAGCGACCACCACTATATGTACATAAATATCCCCGGCTAACAGGAGTGTTGTGGCCACTGGCGTCTAATGCTTGGACACTTGACAAGAACAGAAAACAATGGTACGTAGTTCAGCCTGTTCGGGGCCGTACCAGTGTGCCATGACCGGGTCAAGGTACCTGTTAAGCTACCCTGACACGATATACTCAGACAAATGAAACGAAATACCCAGAAAAGGTGGTATGCCAGTGGCCGGACTCTTGTCTTATACATCAAAACAGCGTAAATAATTGCTTTTCTCACGCAACCAAAGATTAGAGAGCACACTACAATCGACATAGCAGAGGACAAGTGAGCGTCTTGGTGACATGGTGCGCGCAGTAAACACATAGCCTCGTTGCAAACGAACTGCGCATGCGTGCGAAGTTATCAGGAACGCCGGCAGGCTGGTCCCGCTTACAGAGTGACACTTGCTCCCGTGTGCACCCCAGCCGTGATCAATATAGTTCCCTTGGACGTCGCTCGTCGTCTCTCAGTGGGGCAGCATGGCGTCGAGCGTTGTGGTCGGTTGTTTATTCATGAACAAGCTCGAACGTTGTCAGATGCGTGGTTCTCTGGATAGGTGTGTTGTACCGAAACGTGGCATGAGGCAGGACTTTGTCTCATGTCTTGTTTTCACCGTCGACGTGCAGGTGCTCCAAACATTAAACGGCGCCAGAGAGCGGTGCCGGCCCGCACAAAACCGCATTACAGCGCCATGTATGAATAGATGCTCCGCAGATAGTGAGAGTGGGAATATCCGGATTGCTCGTCTCGATGTTCTAACGCTCGTCTCATCAGTGGCTCAAGCGAAGCCAGGCTGCTGCCATCCCTGCTCGCAAGGGGCCCTTCGACAGTTTGCGTATGAAGATGGGATACTGTAATTTTGCTAGATAATTTACTGAAGTTTATAAAGTAAAACCGATTTGTTTGCAGGAACTGGACTGTGGTCACCTCCCCTCCTCAATTCTCTTGAGCGAGCGGTATGATCATGGAATCAATGACCTAATAAAGGCATAAATCGTTTCCGCTTATTCATTTATTTTCAATGCGTTTCCTTGAGCCGAGCGCTAGGGCATGGCCGTAGCGGCTGAATGATTGACAACCGTTTAAACCTCATGGCACAACAAACTTGCCTCCGAGGTAATCACGAACCACGGAAGGGACGTGGACGAACTGTGACGTTCCGAAAAAAACGGAAGTCCCACGTCGCTCACGATTAGGGCTTATAGGCCAAACTCCCCGAAACTCACCCAAACTCTCAAGCTAATTTTCGAGAGCAAAGCTGTATAGCTCTATCCCGCAACAGTTTCGTCGCCGGCGGAAAGAAAAATCTCCGTGGCCAAAAACTCCAAAGCGCCAGGGCGTAAGACGCCCAGCGCATGTGTCAGGCTAATCAGGCATACAGCATAGAACTCAGAATTCGCCTAAAGAAACCACAAAACAAGCATCGCAACCGCATTAATAAGGCGCCTGTGAAGAATGGTATTTCCCCCCAAAGTGTTCCTGGCAAAGATTATGGTTGCAGATTGTCTTTCAAGGCTAGGCAGGACTAGTCTAACCGAATAGAGCAGTTGTCAAAGACATCAAGCGCGCGCGTCAGGTTAGGCAAGGCCCAGCATTTGCCAACTGAGAAGCAGAGCATACTGCCAGCAGGTAAGGTATTTCGCAGGTATTTCGCAGGTAAATGACGAATAAAACTCTACAGGCATAAACTGACCAATGTAATAATTGTAAAAAGTAGACTTTTGCCCGGTTTTAAAGGTGCTTCAGTAGCCCTTTAAGGAAAGCAGAAACGGTAAATCAGGCATTGAAACTTCAGTAGTTCCCTAGGCCGGTAGAAGGCTCTTTCACCAAAAGCGACTATGCCCACTTTGATTTCCGCCTTTCAGTTGAGCCTAAGATTGTTAACCATAGAAACAGGGTACCATAACATAAATCATACTCGATTCCCCTATAAAGGTTTTCGTGTCTGCTTGAAATAATGTATTCACGTTCTTCCTAAACTCTCTTATAGCCACTAAAACAACTTAAAACGATAGTTCTGTTTATCACCTTCTAGAATATGTATTCGTCTACTTCAGACCACTCAATCATCCTTGGTTTCCATCGAGTGTTTGTTTACTGCCAGACGTTCTTAACTAGCCATGTACAGTGGACGTTCTTTCTGTGCTCACCATTAAAATGTCTTTATTTAAGCGTGGCAACCCTATATTATTGAAGCACGTCTCGTAAATTAGGCATCCAATCTCCAGTGTGATGTGAGTAAGCATGGATATATGCTACGGGAAAATTCACTTAGTCAAAACGAACACCTGGCATGTGCATGCTTGATCGTGCACTTAGGCATGTGCGCCGCGTATGGGTTTGTGCGTGTAACCTGCTTGGTCATTCGTAATGTGACAACTTGATCTGCTTTTTCTAATACCTAGAATGATTGGGGAAAGGACACATTAGAAATGTATCGCTTCTATTGCGAGAAAGCGCATTTTTGAATAAACTACACTTGGAATATCCTTCGTCGTCGCTTTAAACTTCATCTTTTTTCTGCTCTACATATTCTAACTTTCGAATGAAGTTCGAACTGATTGAACGCTTTCAAACGGGTTTAGAGGCCACTACGGCCCATGATTTACTCCAACCAAAACTTAACCTGCACGAAGATACAGACGTACAAGAATCCGATCCGGAACCTCACAAATACATTTCGGTTGAAAAATCTCCTCAGAAAATCCAAGCTAATATGTGTGTTCTTGCTTGGCAATCCACTTCAAGAAATACGTACTCAGAATACACTTCGCGCTGAGCATAGTCGGGTATTAAATGTTTCCACGTGTTGACAAAAGGTTACCACTGTTGTGCCTCTTGACAAGAATATTACCAGCAAAATTCTCGCGTGCGTCTGAGAGTTGAGCTTCTCATAATTATATTGTGTTCAATCGTTGATAATTAAGAATGATGGCATAGAACGCTTGAAGGAACAGTACTCACCCGCAGCACCCAAAGCACCCCGTCGGTGTTTGGTAGCCTTTGTATGGGCAGTTAGTTTTTCGGTCTTCACATTTATTAATAGTTTCGTTGTAGAAGTACCTCGTCCTAACCATTGGGTAGTCCCACGGGCAGTCTCCCGGTTTTTCGTTGCCTTTATCATTGCATTTGGTGTCGCACCCAAGTGACAAGGACGTCAGCCCTTATTACAGAGAGGAATGTTGGAAAGGGAAACATTTTGTACTTTTCACACTAGACGAATGCTACAGAGGCTTCAGTAGTACAAAACTGTCTGTCATGCAAACTAACGTACTGCTGCAACATCAAGAACATTATTAGTCGTTACCTCTGGATATTCAAGCAACACCCAAGAATAGAAATATGAGGCCTGCAGTTTAGAGGTTTAACACTACTTTAGTGGGCCTTTGGCGACATGAATTAAGATTAAAAACCTTCATGTTGCTAATTGCTGCCGTGCGTCTGTCCCCTAATTTCGGCACGTCCTTAAACCCTTTAGTACGACAACTAACTATCAAGAGACTACTCCATTTGGCAATATAGTCGATTTGCCTAGATGCTAGGTACTCTATATACGAGCGAATGTGTCCACCAGTCTTCTTATGAGCAGCGAAAATGTTTTAATTTGTACCAGACTCGACTCTCACTCAAGTGTCTTACTTTACTTGTATACGATGAATATAAAGCTCCCATCGTGGTTGCCTAATAACACAGATACACTGACCCAGCTTAATAAATTGTGGCCATAAGAGTTTTATAGACTGTTCTTGGTGATCGAACAAAGGATGACAGGTTTTTTTACGAATAAAGTTTTGTGCTTGAATGTAGGGCACCGCACTACAATTTTAGATTACAGAAAAGGCGAAGAAGTTATCAACAGACTGAAACGCACAGTGAAGCGACGGAGAATAGAATGACTAAGTGTTGATGAATTGAATGATTGTATGGTTTACGCGCCGACGCAACGCAGGCGATGAGGCGCGCCGTAGTGGAGGGCTCCGGATTAATTTTGACCACCTGGGGATCTTTAACGTGCGCCGAAATCTCGCACACACGGGCTTTTTTGCTTTTCGCCTCCATCAGAAAAGCGGCCGCCGCGGCCGGGAATCGAACCCGCGACCTCGTGCTCAGCAGCGCAACGCCCTAGCCACTGAGCCACCGCGACGGGTATGACTAAGTGTTCACCATGCATGCATTTTCCCGGAACAATTTTGTTCAGAACAAAGAAAAATAAATAAACGCCTTGTTGATTTGTTGATGGAACAACAGCAGACATGGTTAGTGACTACAAAGGTGAGACTTTTCCTCTACCAAACAAGATTGCCCGCCGCGGTACTCCAAATAGGAATAAAAAGGTCGCTCCATATAATACGCACGTTAAGATAACCGAGCGCAGCTACGACCTGGTAGCAGGTCCGAAAAACGCGCCGTATTCATCATTGTCTTGTTCAGAGGGGGGGGGGGGGGGGGGGGGGGGTGGGGCTACGGTTGACGTGCAAGAAGCCGCCGGCGGTTCGTATGTTTCCTGCCAGATGTGTCGGCCATGTGAAGTAGAGTTCATCGAGCACCGCCACCAGAGGCGGTCAATGGGATGGTTGCAATTTGCCAGTCAACATACCTCAGCGGGCTACCACTTGCGGGCATTGCAGGCGGTGCTGCAGATAGTAAAAATACCATTCCCCTTATGGTTGGGGGAATAGTTTCATGGTTCGCGGAAATAGTTCCCTGCAATCACGAAGGGATTCGGTCATTCGTCAAGTACCTGATAGGAATTAGTTATCGTGAAAATTCCAATCGGAAGAGTCACAAGCATGCGCATATATAGTCTGAGGAATCTTGCTACTCTGTTTTAGTTGCGCTATTTCAGCTTGGCCACAGCCGTTTTCGCCAGCGACGGCGGCACTCTGCAAGCGTTGTTGATGCGGCCCCATATATTATTATTGCTTTTTAAACGCCACTTGTCTGCCATCAGCCTAACGCTGACGTAGGGATGGCTTCGAGTAGCAACTGTAATCTGCCAAGCGTAGGGGAGGTCGTTGAACGGCTTCAAGCACTGTCCAAATATGCACCTGGTGCCTTTGAGAGAGTATCATGCGGTTCCTGCTTGCACCTGCAATTCTACGAATCAACAAGATAGCAGTGACCTATGATGCGGCAAGCTTCAATCCGACAGATAGTTCTCTACGCTGCCGTCCTTCTTCGAGGGGCGAAGCGAAAGGAGAAAATAGAGGAAAAGAAACAGCCGGAGGGAATTTTGCGACGGAGAGAGGTGTTACTCGTCGATGGCTCGTTTGATTCATCGGCCATTGCCGGATATGCAGTTGTCCTTGCAATAAAGATGCAGTTTCTTCTAAACAGTCCTCACTTCAGATATCAGGGTTGGAGATCCTTCATGTCAAATGATAAGAAAAGAAGCCCCGGGAAAAGAACCTAGAAGAAGTGGCGCAGTCGACGGGACCCCCAACTGCGTAGAGGACTCAGCTGGCCGTGGCTGCCTCGACGAGGAGGGTGGTAAATTATTCAGCCTGCTGAACTAGGAAGCGGAAGGAGCAAGTTGGTCGGATAAATGAATACTCGTCCCGAGCAAGCGCTCAACGCACGACGGAACGAACACAGCGAGGTGTTCCTGATGGCCTTCGCAACGCAGGACCAGCAAGCCAGCCAGTTATGTGAGAAATCAGCTGACCATCGCTCAGCGGACGCCTCAACTGAGTAAGCGTGGGTTATCTCTGCAGCTGACCCAACAAAACGCGCAGGCGCAGCGGGGAAATGCACCCTTTATCCGACACAGTCAGACAATCCCTACGAGAACCAAGAGATTCAAGTTAGTATTGCGTTTTATTTTAGATGCGAAACAGCTTATGGTCGAGCCTGTTCCATCCGCCGTTGTGTGGGCGCCGTTGTGCGGTGTCCACACCCCCACTGCGCATGCCTGGCCAGTCACCACTGATGCTGATTGTAGCAGGATGCCCCTAGGTATTGGCCAACCGGAGAATCCATCCCCAAATAGCTTCGCGTTCAACCACCGTCGTCATCTTCCCGTACGGCAACCCTGAGTACCACACCCCCACTGCACATGGCTGGCCAGGCACCGCTGATGATGATTGTGGCAATATGCCCCTAGGGATTGGCCAACCAAAGAATCCATCACGAGATAGCTTCACGTTCAACCACCGTCGTCATCTTTCCGTATGGGAACCCTGAGTCGTATGCGAGGAAAACTTCCTATCCTCTCCGACGCTCCTCTCCTCTCCGGCAATCCTCCTCTCCTCTCCGAAACTCCTCTCCTCTCCGGTATTGCGCAACGAATGGCAACACCTGCGGCTCCGCGCGCGATAATGCGAAGCAGCTTAGGGTTAGAGACTCGACGGTAGCCGCTACATACTCCGCTTGGGGCGCCACTGTAGCTCCGAAGTATAAATGACGCGCGCGCGCGCTCCACTCCCCTCATTCTCCTCCCGCAACGCCGCGATCGAACTGAAAACTAATGGGAACTTGGGTCGACCCCATTGTTGCTTCGCATACTACTCAGGGTTCCCCTACGGGAAGATGTTGAAATCATTTAGATGCAAAGCATCTCTTGCTTGGGGCAATGTCCGGCGTCCGTCCGTTGTCCGCACCTCTCCCCTACACTATAAAAAACCAGAAATAGTTAACGGCGCCCGCTTTCGATCCCACGACTCTGTGGCCGCAACGGGAGGTACGCGGCGCTTTTCCCACGGCGCTACAAAACCAAAACAGGATCAGGTGCTACGAACGCGCCTTACATCGTTGACTCATTCAAACTACGTCAAGAAGCTACTGATACAACGAAGGCACGCGAAGCTGAACGTCCATAGAAACCACGAACTGAAAACTTCACGAACTGAAAACTTTAGATGAGGATGTTAGCGTCTCTTTCTCGGGGGGATGTCCCGCGTCCGTGCCCCGTCCGCAGCCCCTCTTATGATGATTGTGGCAGGATGCCCCTAGGGACTGGCCAACCAAAGAATCCATCACGAGATAGCTTCGCGTTCAACCACCGTCATCATCTTCCCGTACGAGAACCACTGAAGACGAAGAAGGAGAAGACAAAGCTGCAAAGAGGAGGGCGTGTACGTTGCTCTCGCCCCGTCCGCAGAGATTCTTATGATGATTTTGGCAGGATGCCCCTAGGGTCTGGCCAACCAAAGAATCCATCACGAGATAGCTTCGCGTTCAACCACCGTCGTCATCTTCCCGTAGGGGAACCGCTAAAGAAGAAGAAGAAGAAGACAAAGCTGCGAAGACGAGGGCGTTTACGTTGCTCTCAGCAACGTAAACAACCTTTACCTCACCAACGCTGACCGCGACTACCTATTCTATCACAGAGACGACAACATCGACAAGAACATGATGGACGAGTTTCGCCGCCTCGAGCACCACCGCCTACTCACCGTAACACAACAGTACTTGCGTGCCTTTGCCACCGGTGTGGACCGGACGTGGAATTCCCTGTGGCGCTACAAAACACCAGATCACTCAACATAACGGCAACACGCCAGCTGTGCGATAAGGGCGCATACGCGTTTCTTCTCTCATCTCCTCCTCTCCACTCCGTCTGCTCTATATAATAAATTTGGTCCGCGCGCCGCTTCCTCAGTTGCTGCTTCGGTTGAGACACGCTGCACCGTCCGATGAGCTGAATAAGGCCAACAATTCTACTTTGCATCACCACATAGTTCCCTTCGGGGAGATGAAAGCTTTTCTTGGTCACTTCCCCAGCTCACATGAAAAAGATAATGGATGAGGTTTTGAAGTATTAAGGTTAGGGAAAGCGGAAGACTGAGCTTTAATGAAAAGACAGTGATATTGTACACTCAAACGAAGACTTTTTTGCAAAGAAAATTGGAAATAGCCAAACCAGAGTTAGCGGCGCCACGTTCAAGACGTGGAAATTTTAGGAGTACTAACAATGACCGTTCACCAATTGTTCAACGAGCAGCGGTGAGCATTCAGGCTGCACGTAGGATGCGGTCTACCACTGTGCTAAAAAGGCTAATTTGAGATAGTTCGGGAAGCGTGCGAGAGCCTACTGTGGCTTGACGGGATTTGACACGATCCAGATTACAAGTGAAATTGATGATATATAAGATGAACAGCATTTTCATGGGTGTTTGGAGCTCCTCAATTCGTTGAGCCGGCTTACAGAGCCATCAGCGTGGGGGCGTCTTCAAAGTGAAGTCGGAGGAGGGCTACAAAAGTGCTTCGCTAGAAACTACTATGGAAAATTTGCGTTGATTTGGCGATTAAGTCATGCGCTGGTCAATACGCCTGTCACAACCCATTTTTGCCCGCTCGCGCAAACAATGAGCCGGAACAACAGTTATTTTTTATTTGCAGGGTGCCACGCCCGTGCGTGTGCACGTGTGCCGAAGTTACTGAGAGTCCACGGGGGTGCACGACTATGTTTTGAACAAAGTTTTTTACTGCATGACCAAGCCGAGATTACATGGGAACAGGGAACGCTTGACAAAAAGATAAAAAGAACGAAAAAAAAATCTTTACGCAGACAGCGGCTTTGTGCGCACAGGTACCAAGCGTGGGATGCTGCACAATGGCCGTATGTGGGCGTGGGGCGGATAAAGCAAGACGTTCAATAGACAAACAGCAACCACAAAAAACCAAATACGCAATCGGGAGAATACAGAGACATACTGTCTGTGGAGAAATACATCTTATCCCTAGGCGTGGCTATGGATGACCGCAAGTTCGATGCGAGAAAGTCATGGCGAAGTCGAGTCGGCTTCGCCGGACCGCCGCTTGCGCTTTTTGGGGCTCCGGGGTGCGGAGTCTGGTCGGCCTTGTGATCTGCGACAACGAGGCGAACTGGATCCCGTAGTAGAGCCCCTGGTCGTCCCCCCACCTGCCTACCGATGGACTTCGCCTAAAGCCCCGTCGCACCCGGACCCTTCCCAGCGCCTTTCACGTGGAAAAATGTTCCACCGACTGCCCCCAAGCTCCCGCTCGCACCCCCTTACCCCTTACTTCACCCGACCGTCCGACTGTCCTGCACATTTGCTCCTTCACCGTCCCCATTGGTTCTCTTTTTCTTTGGGCTCCCCGACACCACGCCGCACCTGCGAGTGCGGGGCTGCTCTCCACATTCTGACGTCGCCTTCCCGAAATCGCGCAGGCGGCCCGCGCTGGTCCCTCCCGGCCCACTGACCCTCCCTGTCCCTCCCGGCCCACTGACATCGGCTCCCTAGAAATCGAGACAGCCGCGAGCGAACCGAACTGCCGCAGCCCCGCCACGTGCCCCCTTTGGAGCATGGGCGAAACAAGAAAAAAAACGAACACACAAAGCAGACTTGTTGTGTCACGTGCAGAAGCACGACCAAATATGTCCTTCAGCTGCCCATGAAGCCGCGATATCGGACGCCCGAATGAAAGATGGAGGGCCTGGCCGGGCGTTTGTTACAACGCCACAAAACAGAGAACCGAACAGAGTGACGCCGGTCGTACGGGCACACCCTCAAGAAAATAAACCTACCGGTTCTGTAGAAATGTAGAGAGGTTGCGGCAACGTTAAAAAATTGTGTCCTTCCCGAAATTTATGACAAGAAAGTAGCGAGAGGGAGAGAAGGAGAGACGAAAATTTATTAGAGAGGAAAGAGAAGCAATAAGAGAGTGCCCCAACAGACAATAGGGCAGGGATACTTCATTTGGATCTAAAGAGACAGAGGCGTATGCAGGTCGCGAAAGCTTCGAGGTGCGGTGCCCAGAAAAAAAAAATTGCCAAGAAATAGGCATGTTGATAACCGAAGCGGCACGTACCCTGATTGTGAGGTGCTTGACTAGCATGCGACAATATGCACACCGCGAATTGCCATGCCCTGGGTAATGCTGCATATGTAGACGAGGACTCGTGAATGCGACAGTGTAAAAGAAGCCTGTTTCTTCTTTGCGATGGAAGGATGACACAAGCTCAAAAATACGTAGAATGGGGATAGTTGGTGATACCGAACTGCGCTAAGTATACCCACCAATAGAACGCTATCAGGACTGGGACGAGGCGCAAACTTGCAACTGTTTATTTCGAAAGACGACAGAAACGGGGGACACCTAAATATACACACAAGAGCAACACTCTGCGCTTGGGCAGTAAAACCGATAAAACCAAAAAACCAAAACATGAAGCTGCAGAAACAGATCCTCTCAGACGACCACGAAACACCAGAACACTGGCAGGAAAAAGTGAGAGTGTCTGCTTGCGACGTGTTATCTTTCTTGTCATGGTGGCGCTGTCTGAATGAATTGTCGTTCCTCCCCAGTAAGTAGGATTTACGGACTGCTAACGCACCCTTCCTCTTTTACGATTATGTGATATGCTTCATTGATCTCACGTGTTATAATGTCTTTAGCGCGTGCCAGACTGTGCGTGTCCTGACACTGCGGTGTGCACTCGCACGGTTTGGAAGTTTTGCAATGGAGTGACCGACTGCTCGTTGTCGGCATTTGCTGACTTGCGTATCGGTGTTCACTATGGCGTTCATTGACGCACCTTCCGCTTTGTAAGATATAAGCTTTCCCGCACGCCAGCGGTACTTTGTATACTACACGCGTCTGACAATCAACAAATTTTTGCCTGTGTTTCACGCCACATTCTTCTTTGCCTTCCTGTCTACCGTTCATTTTCCGGCACATTCCTTTTAGCTTCGACGGTGCAGAGAAAACCAATCTGACATCTTTCTTTTCTGCGAGCTTTTTTAACCTGCGTGATACTCCTCGGATATATGGGATTGCTACCGGAGTCTTTTTCTCTGTAACATCCCTTTCTTTGTTCCTAGTTCCTCTTGTGATAGTTTGGAGCAGCTTTTTACTGACAGATTCCAGCAGGCTGTCTGGGTACTCCTAATTCCTGAGCCTAGAGGGCGTAGCTTTCTTCAGTGAAGTCAGAACAAGTTTTTCTGATGGTCTGTGTCAAGCTAGCAACTGCAATGCCCCCTTTTACCTATTTTGGAATCTGCCGAGTCGTACCTCAAGAGACCTTTTTCGACATTGGTTTGTTCATCCAGCAAGTTTGAGTCGTGCCTATTGTTATATGTAGGTCTAGTAACTGAATCAACGAGTTCTCAGGAACCTCGTGGGTGAATTCCAGCATGCCGAATGCATCTTTGAAAACGTTTTTTTAATCGTTTAGGGGTGCCTGCGGGTCCGAGCCTGGTGTCAAGGCATATGAGGGTCGAAGCCGCAGGCTCGAACCCACTGGAACCCACAGGCTCAAACCCGTAGGTACCCCCGAACGATTGAAAATCTTTTTCAAAGTTGCCTTCGGCATCCTGGAATTCACCCACGAGGTCTCTGAGAACTCGTTCATTCAGTTACTAGACCTACATATAACAATAGGCACGACTCAAACTTGCTGGATGAACAAACCAATGTCGAAAAAAGGTCTCTTGAGGTACGACTCGGCAGATTCCAAAATAGGTAAAAGGGGGCATTGCAGTTGCTAGCTTGACACAGGCCATCAGAAAAACTTGTTCTGACTTCACCGAAGAAAGCTACGCCCTCTAGGCTCAGGAATTAGGAGTACCCAGACAGCCTGCTGGAATCTGTCAGTAAAAAGCTGCTCCAAACTATCACAAGAGGAACTAGGAACAAAGAAAGGGATGTTACAGAGAATTGGCTCCTTTTCAAAGATAAGATGCTAGCGCTGATTGACAAATTCGTTCCTTTGATTACAATATCTAACGACCAGACGAACCGGTGGTTTAACAAGTCACTTAACAAATTACGTAACAAAAAAAAGCGCTTATACAAGAATGCAATGCGAACAAATCATCCTTCAGCTTGGCTTAAATACCGTACCTGTCTCAAAGATTACTGCTCCGCCCTTTCTTCCGCTAAAAATAAATACTACAACAAGGACCTGCCCTCACTACTTAAAACCAATCCGCAGAAATTTTGGCAAGCCATATCCCCCGACTATGGCAACAATATTTCCCTTCATGACGCAAACCAGGAATTTCTCTCTGATCATGAATGTTCACTAGAATTTAACAATTTTTTCTCATCTGTATTCACGTCGGAAGATCTTTCCACAGTGCCATTCGTACCTGACTTTGATTTCACCTACATGGAACCCATTGATATCACTGTCGAAGGCATATGTAATCTCATTGACAACCTCAAGACATCAACATCAGCTGGCGTTGACAACATTAATTCCAAAATACTTAAGAACACATCACGTATATCAAGCCTTTTTTTGTTGCACATATTTCGTCAATCATTGTCGTCGGGTATCCTTCCCGAAGATTGGAAGATCGGAAATATAGTTCCCATATTTAAGACCGGCAGCAGAAATTCCCCTGATAACTACCGGCCAATATCACTGACATGCATATGTGGCAAACTACTTGAACACATTATCGTTTCGCATATTTTCGGTCACCTGGAATCAAATCACTTTTTCTTCGCTAATCAACATGGCTTCAGAAAAAACGTTTCATGTGACACACAGCTATTCGAATTTACAACTGACCTGCACTCAGGCATGAATAACAACAAACAAATAGACTGCAATTTCCTTGACTTCTCGAAAGCCTTTGACCGTGTAGCCCATAGCCGTTTAATCTCCAAATTATCTGCTTTACGCTTGGATTCTCTAACCTTATCATGGCTGCGTAACTTTCTAACACTCCGCAAACAGTACACAGTCATAAATAATGCTTCATCTTCGTACTGTTACGTAACGTCCGGTGTCCCGCAGGGCAGTGTACTTGGGCCCTTATTGTTTCTTATTTACATTAATGACTTGCCCACGAGCATATTATCTTCCATACGTCTATTTGCCGATGACTGCATCCTTTAC
The DNA here is from genome assembly GCA_013339765.2 of Haemaphysalis longicornis. Taxonomy (NCBI): domain Eukaryota; kingdom Metazoa; phylum Arthropoda; class Arachnida; order Ixodida; family Ixodidae; genus Haemaphysalis; species Haemaphysalis longicornis. The sequence goes on along the minus strand of CM023451.1, from coordinate 197,705,904 downwards.
CGCACCATTAACAGCGCTGATGATCACCTCATGTTACAAAATGATCTTAACCGTATTTACAGTTGGTGTAACAAGTGGCAAATGACCCTTAATATATCCAAGTGCAAAATAATGTCTTTTAGCCGCAAAAAAACAAATTCTAACTTTTCCTACGTACTAAACAATGAACAGATTTCGCGACCATCATCGTACAAATATCTTGGCGTACATCTATCACCCAATCTATCCTGGTCGTTGCATATCACTTCCATTAGGGCGAAAGCATCTCAAACTCTAGGATATCTACGGAGAAATTTGCGAAAAGCTCCCTCACGTTCGCAAGTTAGCCTATTTGACCTTTGTTCACCCACAGCTTGAGTTTGCGTCCCCAATATGGTTCCCATTTCAAAACTACCTAACCACGATGTTGGAGTCGGTGCAATACAGAGCCGCCCGTTTTATTTCAGGAACTTTTGATGGTCATGCAAGTGTAACAAAAAGAAAATTAGATACTTCACTTCCGCCTCTGGAAAAACGCCGGTCCATTGCTCTCCTCTGCTTATTTCACAAATATGTTCATAATAGTAGGCTTTCACCATTACCACTAGTAACACCGGTGCGCATGTCGAGACGACTTCATAATCAGTTTAGTTTTTCACGCATTTATGGCAACACGCGTGCATTTAATTCATCAGCACTGCCTCGGGCTATTTCCATGTGGAATGACCTTCCAGATACCATTGCTTCCATAACTGACAGTACTAGATTTCGGGAACATGTGTCTCGACATTTTTCATGTTAATGACGTACAACAGTACATTTACAATCTTGTTCATTTTGTGCCTTGTTTTTTTTCTTTTATTTTGTTTGCTTTTTACTTGGTTGTTCACTTTTCTGGTTGGGCGCCATGGTCATATTTTGAAATTGTTGAAATCTTTGTTTTCTTTCTGTGCGTATTACCACGTGTTTGTATGCTTGCATCACCTGTATTAATGCACATAGAGATTTATGTACTATGTTGCTTTAATGCTCTTGCACATAGTTTTGTATTTACCCCCCCTTACTCAATGCTCCTAGGAGTCTGTAAGGAATTGTGAATAAATAAATAAATAAATAAATAAATAAATAAATAAATAAATACATAAATAAATAAATAAAAGACTCCGGTAGCAATCCCATATATCCGAGGAGTATCACGCACGTTAAAAAAGCTCGCAGAAAAGAAAGATGTCAGATTGGTTTTCTCTGCACCGTCAAAGCTAAAAGGAATATGCCGGAAAATGAACGGTAGACAGGAAGGCAAAGAAGAATGTGGCGTGAAACACAGGCAAAAATTTGTTGATTGTCAGACGCATGTAGTATACAAAATACCGCTGTCGTATGGGAAAGCTTATATCGTACAAAGTGGAAGGTGCGTCAATGAACGCCTTAGTGAACACCGATACGCAATTCAGCAAATACAGGCAACGAGCAGTCTGTCACTCCATCGAAAAACTTGCAAACCATGCGAGTGCACACCACAGTGTCAGGACATGCACATTCTGGCACGCGCTAAAGACAGGATAACACGCGAGATCATTGAAGCATATGACATAACCGCAGAAGGGGAATCCTGCTTACTGGGGAGGAACAACAATTCATTCAGAGAACGCCACCATGACAAGAAAGATAACACGCCGCAAGCAGACAATCCCACCTTTTCCTGCCATTGTTCTGGTGGTTCGTGGTCGTCTGAGAGGATCTGTTTCTGCTCCTTCATGTTTGGTTGTACTTTTTATCGTTTTTACTGCGCAAGCGCAGAGTGTTGCTCTTGTGTGTATATTTAGGTTTCCCTTTGGTACTCCTTAAATTGATTTTTGCTTCGTCTTTAACTCTGCCTCTCAACCTGTGGACAGTGGTTGGAATTGCTGTGACAAAGATTTTCAATTGCTCGGTGCTTCCCCACACCACCATTAACGCAACACCACTACTAGCAAAGCCCGAGGGCGTGAAAAAAACACGAATATCTTCACATTTCTAGCAATACGCCGGATGGATGGGAACTCTCCTAAGTGTTTGGCAATGAGATTTTATTACCCTATAGTCCCTTCTGCATGGTGCGAATTTACTTGCGAATTCGCATTTGCGGTACTACTCGAGCTGCAAAATGATCTATTTTGTAGCTTCTACAGCAACGAAAATCAACGTCTGGATTGTTTTAGCTTGTGCATCAAAACGACATGTTGCCGCACCAGCGACGCTGCAGCTGCGAATTCGCACTAAAATCCGCACCATGTAGAGCGGGCTTATGGCTTATTACGCAAAGGTAATAGATCAATTATTGCCGGATGTGCGGTTCCCGAACATGAATACTCATTCCAATACCGTATAAGTTCGAGCCATCGACAAAGAAATGGTTATGATTATCATTTTGACGATCGTTTATATGCAGCTCATTAGCGAGACATCTTGTATCTCAACGGATAACTTAGCTTTGTGGCTCACTTCATTCACCGTTACAGTATATAAATCCAAACCCGACTTCTTTGTTTGCAATGGCTGATAAAATATCAGCCAGTTTTAAGACATAACCCCATAGAATTTTTTTCCGGGGTGGACGGAGAGAAAATTGTGAGGTTCTCACTGTGTTCCCTCCTCGCAGTTGTGTTACTTTACCATCGTGCCCCATGTGCGCCAACTAAATCATGTAAGAGGCCAGCACGAACTTCGTGCCAGCCATGTATTATCATGGAGTGTTCTGCTAAGGCCGCATACTTTGGGTGCACAAGTGGGCGCCCCAGGACTGCTTCACCGATCCTTATTATTTTATTTTATGAGAAACATATGAGATTACGATCGGAAATAGGTGGCGTATGTAATACCACTCTAAGACGGCAGATCAAATGATATTTAGAGCGAATGACATTTGCTTTAAATGTCAAATATTCAGCACTACACGACAACACCACCGATGGACATTTGGGGCGAATGACATTTTGCGGCAGTGTGAGGTTCGGGAGCTGATTCAGCGGGCGAAATGAGTAGCCTCGATAGCAGCTGGAGCGTCACAAGAGAAGAAAGTAAAGTCATAAGCCAAAAATATGGTTTTCTAAAAACTGTCAGAAAACATATCCCCTCCTGTTGTTCTTAAATAAATAAAACAAGTGCTTGCAAAAATCTCGTCCAAATGCGAGCTCTACCCTAATAGGGATTTCTTGCGGACTTCTCTGGCTTGTGATTTTACTTGATGCAATCTAATCGGTAATTTTTTTTATTTTAGAAGTGACGCCACTTGCGCTCGAAGAAGGTAGACATGTGTTCCATAGGCTCCGTCTTCGACCTCTGGTAGTGCCGGACTTCTTGTAGTTATTGCCTTGAGTGTGCACTCCACAGCTTCGCGAAGTGGCCAGCTTCCCGTTCGTGCTCGTCTCCAGCAGATCTGACCGCGCGGCGACGCATTACTGGCGACTTGAACTGTGCCCGCCAGCTAAGCCTCTTGCCCGGCAGTGAGGCGGCCGGCTGCGGTGGCACTCCCTCGCCACGTGCTCGGACACCTCGTGCTCCCTCCTCCTGCCTGCATGCTCGCGCACAATGTCGGCGGGCAACATCGTCTTCTTCAAACGCTCCCACAACTTCCAAGGTCGCGCTTCATGCTCCCAGTGGTTCCCTGCTGGCCCCCGCTCAACTGGTCCTGGCTTCTCCGCCGATGACGCTCTCACAAGCTACCAGCCTCCACCCCTGCAACTCAGTCCCTGATGACCCGGATGGTCAAGTTATGGATCAAGACGGCAGCAACTGGGACAACGACGGCCCCTGGAAGATCTGGACTCGAGTCAAGCCCAATCGGAAGACTACAATCACTCGCCTAGATCGGGTAAGTAGGCCCCCGAGCACTCTTCTTGATGAGACCCTCGACACCATTCAAAAGTGCAAGAAGACGGCGTGGTCCTGGGCTGATCGTGTTCGTATCATGGCAACCCAAGTACCAATGCCCGTCGGGCGCAGTGTCGTCACCTTGCTGCAGCTACAGTTGACCCTAAACCTCCACGTCCTGAGACAAGCGGCCCCATTCTGCAGACAGTATTGTCCGAACTTGCCAGCCTCCGAACTGAACTTCACCAGCTTCGTGAGGAAAACGCGCAGCTCAAGGCTGAACTTGCAGCATCCAAGCTGGGGTCTCATACCACGCCCACCCATGCAGCTTCCTCGACCTCAATCACGCCCCCAAAAAAGGCTGATTCCCCCTCTACTTCCATTATTGCACCTGCAAAGTCCGCCCTCCGCAATCCCCTTCCCTCCAATCCCAAGCAACGAAAAAGTCGCAGTACTAGTGTCAAGCGTACCCCCACCTCGCAAAAAGCGACCAACACGAACGATATTATGGAGATTCTAAAATTTATTCGCGCTGACATCCAGCAAGAACGGCGCGCTCGAATGGCTGACATGGACAAGCTTCGCACTTTCACAGAAAAATATGCTGAACAAACTACGGCCATGATGAATTACCTCCAAACCCTACCCGGTCGACCAAATGAAGGCGATGAACCGCCTAGAAAGATAACCCTCTGTGCTTACCTTGGACAATGAAGCGGTCCCTTTGCGTTTTACAGTGGAACTGCCGTAGTTTCAATCAATCGGCTTCTATTCTGTCCAGTCGAGTATCACAAATTCTTCCAGTTCTTATTCTCCTTCAAGAAACCAGATCCATGCCCAAACTTAGAGGATACACCAGTTATTCAGAACCATCAATAACTCACCGTGGCAAGACCACACCACTCTCCCAGCCTCTAGTGTAGAACAAGCAGCTGTTTTGGTACGATCGGACCTAGGTTGCTGTAAGCTGTCCGTCCCCAGGTCAATGCTCGAAGGATCACGAGGTGGTTATCGTGCAGGTTCGCCTACCTGACGGGAAACCAATAATTGCAGCATCCGTGTACTACCGTCCAGTCACCGGCTCGCAAAAATCCATCAACTATAATTGGCTACACCACCTCGTTTCGCAGTACCCCCGCACTCCCATGATCATCGGCGGCGACTTTAATGCGAAAAGTACCACATTGGGGGATATGCCTCTACCGACAGCCGAGGCTCCCTGCCTTGAGGCGGCCATTGACGACTGTGGCCTCTCGCTTCTCAATGACCCTACATTACCCACGAGGGTGGGTCTTCATCCCAAGCAAAATAACAGTTCACCTGACCTCACCATTTCTACTACTGGGGTGATTCGTGAGTGGAGCACCTATACCACCACTTGGGGAAGCGATCATTACCCGATCCTCCTTACTCTTCGAGAAAAGCGCTTCCGCGCTCGTCAATGCCTTTCGCACATCAACTGGACAGCCTTTCGAAGCAACGTTGATATCCCTGAAAATGCTACCCTGTCGCAATTCACTGCGGCTATACAGTGTGCGAAATTGCAGGCTACAGAGAAAATCATCTGTGACTCTTCGACATCTGCCCTGGACGCACATCTCACTAACCTCTGGAAGCGCGTGCAATCTCCTCACCACTCGTTACCTCACCAACTGGAAACGTCAGCAAGACCTGATCCGGATTCGTCGCCAATATCAAATCATCAGGGAATACCAACGATCCCTTTCCAACGAGCATTGGCATAGCCTTTGTGAGAAGCTTGGTAAAGAACGCGGGCTTTCTAAACTATGGAGCACATTTCGGAGCTTGTCGGGCAAGTGCAAGCAAAAACCCACGTTGTTTGCTTCGCTCACTCTCCGAGACACGCCAGAGGACGTTGAGCGTCGCCTTATTACGGCGTTTTTCCCTCACGCCTCTCTCAGTCCCCACCCCCCCGCTGCCGACCCTAATGGTTCCAGACGTGGATAGAGATCTGGACGCCCCATTCACCATGGGGGAGTTTAAAGCGGCTCTTCACCAGGGCAAACCACATTCTGCACCTGGTCATGATGGTGTGACATGGCAGCACCTGCGTAACTTGGATGAGTCGGCGCACTTAATACTGCTTGATATAATTAATACTTACTGGGCCTCGGGTGACGTTCCCAGTGACCTCAAACTGACGCTAGTTCATCCGATACCCAAGCCAAACAAAGACTCCTCTGTCCTGACTAACCTTCGGCCAATTTCACTCCACCCCCACGATTTGCAAACTTATTGGAGCGCCTAATCAATAACCCGGCCTTCAGTATTATTTGAATACGTGCGTCCCGTGGTTTTCACACCCGTCTCAAACCTGGATACCGTCCCTCCACCTAAGTACGCACGACTGCCATCTTTGGCTGCTCCGACGTGGTTCTCAATCGTAACATCCCCGGGCTGGCAATCCGGATATACGGTCATCACTTTTTTGACGTGCGAAAGCATTTGACAATGTTAGCCAATCGGCGGATCCTCGAAGAGCTCGCTATGGGCATTCCCCCAGCCAGGGCCCAAACTGGATACGAAATTTTCCTTGCAAATCGTCCAATTTCGGCTCACAGCACGCATTCCAGGATGGAACCCACGAAACATTTTATCTAGACAGGGGTGTTCCCCAGGGTTCTGTTCCTTGGGACCCCGTTCTTTTTAATTTGGCTATGGCACGCGTCGCCCGCAACCTGGAACGGGACACTGCGGCTCGTTTTGCTATCTACGCTGACGATCTAACAGTGTGGGTTGAAGCCGCCGACTACAAATGCACTGAAGACATGGCTACAGAATTGCAGGCGGCGGTAACCAGCCTCTAAACCACTCTCCCAACCCTCGGCCTTGAGCTGGCACCAGAGAAGACAGAATTTCTCCTAGTCCACGGTCAGCACCGACCGCCCGCCAACATGCATCATACTATCTACATCAGCGACACACCCATTGCCTCACACTGTGGCCATATCCGTCTACTAGGTGTTCCCCTCGCTACCCACACAGTGCTCGGGCAATGGATAACGCAGCTGCGCAAAAATTGGAAACCGATGCTGCGCCTAATCTCTCGCCCTTTCCAACAAATTTGGTGGCGCCAACCAAATCGGCGTGTCTCACACTCTCAAGGGCAGTAGCCGTCGGTCGTCTGACTTATGGCGCCCCGGCTTATGACCTCTCTTCGGCGAACAAGAAGCACTTAGCGGTGCTTTACCGCGGCCATGCTTCGTACTATCACCGGACTTCCGAGGCATACTCGCATTGACGCTCTGAACGAGCTGCCCCTGTCCCTCCATGGAAGAGCTCCTTGCGGAAGCCGTGCAACAACATCGGTTTCGGCGGACCACTAACACAACAGGGGACTGCACTCTGTGCGTGGGACGAACGTGTACCTCCAGTACTTCCATCGGCTCGACCACCCCCTCCCCCTTGGGTAAGCCCCGCCTGTTACAGTTGCCACCAACGAACCGGAATTCCCGCGCTCCCGTCGTACTGCTCGTGAAAGGGCCCTTCAGCGCGTCCCTCGCAGCGAAATTGCCGGACGAGGTCGATATTTTCACGGATGCTAGCCTCTCCCCTTCCCATTGGGTCTGGCCTGGCGCTGCCCAGCTCGACCGGACCTGGACGCTCCCTCACACGTCACGCTTGTAACTCGTCCCCCCTGGAAGCGGAACTCCAGAGCATCCTAGCGCACTGGATCATTTGGCCTTCACATTGCAAACCCGCCACCTCCACGCATCCGCATTCTCACAGACTCTCACCAAGCCCTCCAAGAGCTGCGCAAACCCTTCACCGATCATCCAACAGTGCACCGAATCCAACATATGACCGCCCATTCTGTCGCGTAATGGGATCACTACCCGTTTTTGGCATGGGTTCCGGGTCACACAGATCCGGATGGGGCAACCAGGCTGCACATGATGCAGCACGGAGCGCCTTGATAGTACACCTCCCCTGGTTGACAACGCGTCGCCCTCCTTCCCTCTGCCCTCGCCTTCAACTTGATCACGCACGCCAGGCACGGAAGTGCCGTCTTTCTTCCGTTACCCCCCCCCTCCTGGCTACCTGGCTCTGGCTCCCCCGATGCCTCGCTCTGCGGAAGTATTCGTCAACAAAGCTAGAGCCAACGCAGCTCTCACACCCCACATCAACAAGAAAATGGATTTACCCAACGGGGGTCTCCACCTCCTTACTGTCCCCACTGCCGAATGACCGTATTCGCCACCCTTGACCACCTAATCTGGCGCTGCTCCGCGTTTTTGCTGTACCGGCCTATCCTCACCAATGCTATGCCTTCCGATCCCTCAGAAGATGATCCTCCATTTGAAGATCCGAATTTTATCAGAGCCCTTGGGCTGTTCGGCGTAGAGAGTGGTCTCTCAAGATTAGTGTAGAATCGGGCCTACTCCGGTCGTGAAAATTTCCTAATGGTAGATCTACACCTTAGCCTGACCTCCGCGGTCTGAAGGGAACCCCTGTGCCGTCTTCATGGACGCATCATCTTTTTAGCTGGGCTACTCCTCCCTTCCCCTCCTTCCCCTACCCCTATTCTGGCCGCATGGCCTTCCCTCGCCTAATAAAGGACTACAACAACAACAACAATTTTAGAAGTATTCCTTTCTTATCTTTTCAAAAAAGCGTTTGCATGAAAACTTTCTAGAACGAGACATTTATTTTGATCTTCCCCAAGCCCTACTGGCATCACTTTGACTTTTACCCAATATTAAGTCACGTGACTCTCTCATGTCTACAAGCTGGAAGCAATTTTAAGTTTGTCCCACGTGATTCCCCTCATTGACACTTTAAATATGATACCTCACAAGCCCTAACAGCATAATTTTTATTTTTCACCCAATCTAGGACTCACGTGACTAGTTAATGATTATAACCAGGAAGCAATGCTTCAGTTGTTCCACGTGATGCCCCTCACCGAGACATTTAATTTGGTACCTCACAAACCCTTCTGGCAAAAATTTGACCTTTTACCGAAACTATACCTCACGTGACTATCTTATGACAAGTACATCGAAACAATTTTTAGTTTGTCCCATGTGATTCCCCTTATCGACACCTTTAATTTGATACCTCACAAGCCCTACTGACATTACTCTGATTTTATCCCAATTTATGACTCACGTGACTATCTCGCGACTATAACAAGGAAGCGGTCTTTAATTTGTCCAACGTGCTTCCCCTCATCGAGGCTTTACTTTGTTACCTCAGAAGCTCCAGTGGCACAACCTCGACATTTAACCCAGTATTTGACTCTGTTGACTATCCATGACTATAACCAGGAAGCGATGTTTAATTTCTCCCACGTGATTCCCCTCATGAAGACCTTTAATTTGATACCTTACAAACCCTAGTGGCATCACTTTTACATTTAACCCAATTTATCACTCACGTGACTATCCCATGGCTATATCGAGGAAGCGATTTTTAACTTGTCCCACGTGATTCACCTCCTCAAGACCTTTAATTTGATACCTCAGAAGCCCTAGTGGAACCACTTTGACTTTTAACCCAATCTATGACTCACGTGATTATCTCATGACTCTAGCCAGGGAGAAATTTTTTATTTGTCCCATGTTTTCCCCTCATCGGAGAAATTTTTTATTTGTCCTTGAATTTGATACCCCTCACAAGCCCGGGTGAATTTGATACATCATTCTGACTTCCGGGTGGCAAACATTCCTATCTATGACTCAAATGACTATCTCATGACTATAACAAGGACGCAATCAAATTTTAATTTGTGCATCTCATGTTATTCTGCCCATCGGCACCTTTTTAATTTCATACGTCAAAAACCCTGCAATGTGGCATCACATTGAATTTTAACCCAATTTATGACCTTTAATTTCATACGTGACTATGTGGCATAACTATAATCTCGAATTTTAACCCAATTTATGCAAATTTTATTTGTCATAACTATAATCTCGTCATTCCCCGTATTGAGAGCTTTAAATTTTTATTTGATACCTCACAAGCCCTGGTTTCATCAATTTGATTTTTAACCCAAATAATGACTAATGAATAATAGCCTATATTACGCCCTGGTTTCAATTAGTTTTTAACCCAAATAATGAACGCAATAATAGTCGCCGGTGCCTAATTTCTTGCAAAAAAATTCTGCGTGTCATATGACTAACATTATCACGGTAACGAACGGTCGCCGGTGCCTACTTTTAAACAACATGGAAACATGCGTTCTCCACACGTTCTGCGTGTCATATGACACGACAGGGCATGTCCCGACCATTTTTGCGATTTTCTTCCGCGATTGGCATGGAAACTATTGAACGGCGCCAGCTGCTCCACACGCCACCTGTCCCACAGGGCATTCAAGCCGCTTTTTGCGATTGGGTTGCGAGAGTTAGGTAACGGCGCCAGCTGCGCCACCTGTGGCAGTTCCCCTAAAATTTCGGGTTGCGAGTAAGAGAGCAAATTAAATGCGATAATTCATACCCATGGCACCACCCTCGAGCAAATTAAATGCGATAATTCGTATAGTAATTCCCATGGCACCACCCTAGAGTGCTGGAGAGTCCCGTGACTGTGTTTCCCGTTGCGTGTTTTTGCAGTTCTTAAGTCGTCTGCTTAAACTGATCGCGTAACCTCGTGCATCCAACTTGGATGAAAATACACTTCCCCGGATTTGTATCGGTTGCCAACTAAATACGAAGCGCTGGCGTGTGTTCTGCACTGCGTGGGTACTGGATTATATTGGTTGGCGCCTGGATTATATTGATTGGCGCGTGCATTATATTCACTTACGTCGGGATTATATTCACTGGCGTTTGGGGTATATTGAGCAGGAAATCCTGTAGAAGCAACTATAATAAAATCAAAGTCTGGTTAGGGTATTTCGTTCACAAGGATACACAACTGCAAGACCCTGCTTGAACACCGCACACATTATGTACACTATTAAAGAAATACAAACACAGGCACCAACGAGGCACTCTAAACTTAGTAAATAGAAAGCCACTTTGCCCAGCGCAAACAATGCAGCTATCACTGCCCCGCACTTTCACATGGCACACACAATACAAAAAAAGAACCACACCTCGCTGAATGGGCGCGCGACACGTCATTCACAATATCATTGCATGTTGATTCTTCAAATACATTGTTCTAATAGCATACATGAGTGCTGTATAAGCACGCTGGTGCTATATGCATCAGCGGTCGCATTGTACATATTGACTCTGGACTGGACTTATCCTGAAGGCTTCGCAGGCAAGGCTAAGGCCAAAATGTAGGCTGTATTTAACGTAGGCTGGATTCCAGCCAAATGTAGGCTGGATTTAAAGGGTAGGCTGGATTTAACATTTTTAAAGCAGCTTTACGGGTGGCCCTGTATGTTACCCTTCCGTAGTCTATGCGTGACCTTACTAGACTAACAAAGAGACGTGTAATCCAGTCTTTAACAGCGCGATAAAAGTGATGCGACAGCACTTCCAAATGTTCATGCTGCTTAAATTAAGCAGTTTTGTTTGAGTTTCTTTATGTGCTGTACGTACGCTAGCTTTTCGTCAAACATATCACATAAAAACGTATGTTCTTTCTTGATGGGTATCCGCTCTCTATTCAGTGCAACGTTAGCTTCAAAATGAATTCCACGCTGTCTTCTAAACAAAACACAAGTACTTTTTTGAGGATTCACCTTAAAACCATTTTCTTCTGTCCATTTCGCAAGCCTGTTCACACCTAACTGTCTCTGCCTTTCACAGATGGTCAGGTTGTATGACCTAAAGCTAATCTGAACGGCTTCAACATACATTGAGTAGGAGGTTGATGGTGAGAACGATTTCCCAAGCGAATTCACTTTGATTATAAACAAAGTACAGCTTAACACCCCACCCTGAGGGACACCATTTGCGTACATGTATGTTCTTGATACCGCAGTCCCTACTCTTACCCTAAACGTCCACTGTGACAAATAACTTTCAATGGTGTTTAGCATGTGTCCTTACACCCCGAATGTCTTGAGACCAAGCGGTATGCCATGGCGCCAAGTTGTGTCTTATGAGTTCTCTAGATCAAACAGAATAGAAAGACGGTGCTGTTTTTCGACAAAGGCATGTTTTACAAACTCAAAGGCTACTAGCTGGTCAGTTGTGCTTCGATCTGATCGAAAACCAGCCTGACAACTATCCAAGATGTCATTATATTCAAGAAAATGCATAAACCTATTATTTATCATTTCTTCGAGAACCTTTCCTAGGCTAATTGTCAGAGTTATTGGTCGGTTACTGGCCAGTAGTGAAGCATCTTTCTTCTCTTTTAAGATGGCAGCTACAATTGCTTCTGTCCACGTCCTCGGAAGTATCCTGCCACCCATATTTTTTTAGACACGTGCAAGAGTGTTTGGAGAGTTCCCGGGTGCAGATGTTGAATCATTGTGTATGATATACAATCTGCCCAAGGCCCTGAAGCCTTACATGTTCCCAAGACGGCCAAAAGTCTGTTATAAAACATTTGTCGTTGTATGGTTCATCAGATCTTTTGTTATCACGAAACGGATTTTTTCATAGCTGTTTTGTGGTGTAAGAAAGCATTCCCATAGTGAGTAGAACTTGATTGAGAAGTGTTTTGCCAGTGTGTTTCCTGGTCCTCCAGCGTGTTGCCTGTACTGCTGACAGAGGGTAGGCTGTGTGTTTTCTGTCTATTTAGCTTTTTAATTCTGTTTCATACTTTGCTTGTATCTGTGTATGAATTGATAGAGGTTAAAAAGAGAAAGCCAGCTCACCATTTGGGCTTCCTTGTGAACGCGCCTTCCTTGTGCTCTCGCACGTTTGAAGGAAATCACGTTTTCTGATGGATATCTGCGAAGGACACCCCCGCCTTATTCTGAGCCTGTCGCGTCGTGCATGCCTACACTCCTCATTCTACCGTGGCTTTCTAGTGTTACACGTGGCTCCGGGTTTCTGTGGAATTGAGCACTCGGAATCATGAAGAATATGTGCTGCAACCAGTTCACAGGCTTCGTCAATGCCCAAGTGGCTTAAAGATGTGTGTGAAAGCTGAAATGATTGTTTAAATTTCAATCAAACTGCACCAGATTTCTTAAACCTTTTATGATAAATGGAACTGTTGGAGATTTCGTCAATGCATTTCAATATAACTGGGAAGTGGTCGCTCCCATAAGGGTTATCGCCCACTCCCCATTCCACAGGCTGAAAGAGGACAGGAGAGCCAATTGCCAGGTTTAAGTATGAGTATCTGTTGTGTGTCGTGTTGTAACATTCCGCCTGTTTTTTTTTTCTTAAAGAGACAAGCTCCGCGTGGCAAAAGGAATTGTTGGGGCGAAGCTCCTCTTTCTCGGGACCTGTCCCGTCCCTCGTTGCTGCTGTACACGGCACCACGATGATGATTGTGGTAGGATCCCCCTAGGGATTGGCAAACCAAAGATTGGCCGAAAAGGTCAAAACGCTCAACGCGTTCTTTGCTACCCAACAAGGAGGAGAGGAAGAAGAAGAGGTTCTCGTTCATTGCCTGTGAGCTCAAGACACGTACCAGGCGTACGCGACACAAGACGATCTGCAGAAGGCGACGGCCAAGGTGGCTAAAATATCACACACCGAATTCGCCAACTTACCCATGGAGATTCTCATCGTCCCAATCAAGCCCTACATGATCACCACAAACATCGACGTTGTCGAAGGGCTTGTTAACGGAGCGGTAGGAAGTCTCAAGCTTTGCGAGCGAGGAGTGGTGGTGTTGACGCGGTGGCGCCCGGTTTCTATCCCATGACTCTCTGGCCGCGATGGGACGTACGTGGCGCAATTCCCACTGCGCTACATTGGTACTGCGCTACATGGCCACTGCGCTACATGGCCACTTGATGATGATGGTTGGATGTTTATAGCTCAAGGCCAACTGGGGCAAAGAGCGCCAAAACAATAGTCATATATGGGGGGTGAAACCTTAAACTCCAAGTAAAGTCAGCAAAAACAAAAGTAAAATCACAAAACGACAATGACCATGGCTGGTGTATAGGGCCAGATTTCATTATGTGTGAAAGGAAATGAGGTTTAAAAACTTGACGTCTCACAAATACTCAAACACACGTTTCACGGAAACAATGGCATCGTCACCTAGAAAAAACGATGGATGTAGGGGAATATGTTGTCTGTAGAGTTCTCTGAAGTGTTTGTGTCGTGTTTTGTGAAGTGCCTTGCATGTGATTAGTATGTGCACTACGGATAGGGCCTCTCCGCACCTTCTGCTAAAAGATCCCGTCAGCAGATCCGAGTGCGTTGCATGGCTGTGCCCTATCCGCCGCCTACCCAAGGCGACTTCTGTGTGTCTGTTGCGTGTGTCAGTGGTGTATGGTCCCAAGCGTGGTTTTATAACGTGTAACTTGTTATCTGTCTGTTCACTCCAGTGTGTTTGCCATGTTCTACGCAAGTGTTGTCTTATGTGTGGCTTGAGGTCTGTATATGGTACGGTTGTTATGTCTACAGTGTTCCTGAGTGCAGCAGCAGCGGCCCTCTCGTCTGCCAACTCGTTCCCAGCAATCCCAGCGTGTCCTGGGACCAAGCAGAGGAGCAGCTGATGCTTCTGTGCAAAGACAAAAACGATAGTGTTAAATACAAGATTAACTATGTGGTTTTTGGGGGGTGTATGCGATGACAGTGCGCGAATAACACTCAAGGAATCTGTGTAGATGATAGACTTCGGAATTTGATTTTCAAGTATGTGTCGTACAATCAGTAAAATTCCATATGCTTCTGCTGAAAAATTGTTGTGTGGACGCTCATGGTTCTGGCTGCATTGAACTTCGGACCATGAGCAGCGCAGGAGACCATAGTGGAGGTTTTAGACGCGTCACTATAAAATTCTGCAAGTCGGTATTTAAACTGCAGAGACAGAAAGTGCTGCAATATTGCAGCTCGCGTTACCGGAGTTTTGTCAAGTTTCATAAAAGAAAGGTCGGAGGACGCAGGACGAACTTTCCAAGGAGGTAAAATGTCTGAAAAGGGTGATCTGTACACACTAAAAATGAAGCGGTCAGATCCGAGGCTCGCTCCTTCACTCTAAGTGAAAAGGGCAGAGGAACGGATGGGCGATTTACAAAAAGCACAGATGTGGATGTGTCGTTAAAGACAGTATAAAAAGGATGGTTATTCAGCGATGAAATTTTAAAAGCATAAAGTAAGTCCATGTACGTCCGTTGTTCTCAAGGCTTAACTGATTACACTCGGCATACAGACTCTCGACAGGGCTAGGGCGAAAAGCACCCGACGCAAGCCGTAGTCCCAAGTGTGGCACTGGCTCAAGCATTCGCAACGCTGTTTTAGTCGCGGACCCATATACCACACTGCCATAGTCTAAACGAGACCCAACCAAAGCAGTATAGAGCCGTAGTAGGTGTTCTTTGTCGGAACCTTACGATTGATGGGAGAGAACCTTAAGTATATTCATTGTTTTCAGACACTTATGTTTAAGTTCCTTGATGTGTGGAATGAATGTGAGTTTCTGGTCAAACACAACACCTAAGAACTTGTGCTCCTTTTCACAGGAAGCGACACGCCATTAAGAGTAATGTCTGGGTCCGGATGGACCCCGCGCTTCCTGGAGAACACAACGAAGGAGCTTTTTGCAGGATTCAATTTAAACCCATTCTTGTCTGCCCAGCCGGCAAGCTTCTTGACACGAAGCTGGACTTGACATTCGCATATTGACATATTACTTGATTTAAAAGATATTTGCACGTCGTCAACATACATAGAATAAGAGATTGTTGGTGGCAGTGCCTTTCCAAGAGAGTTCATCTTTACTATGAAGAGAGTGCAACTCAACACGCCACCTTGCAGCACGCCATTTTCTTGGACGTGAACCTTTGAAAGTGCACAACCAACTCTTACTCTGTATGTTCTCTCTGACAAATAATTAAGAAGGCTGTTCAACATATTACCCGAAACACCGAATGACCTGAGGTCACTAAGGATCCCATAACGCGAAGCGGTGTCGTAGGCCTTCTCGAGGTGGAAAAAGGCAGTTAAACAGCACTACTTATGCACGAAGGCATCCTTGATGTATGAGTCAAGTGCAACCAGTTGATCGTTTGTCGATCGCCCGCCCTAAAGCCTGCCTGGCAGCTCTCGAGAAGACCATTTTACTCGAGGAAGTACACGAGCCTGCGATTGATCATGTTCTCGAAGAGCTTGCACAGGCAGCTCGTCAGGGCTATTGGACGGTAACTTCAGGGGGACGACGGGTCCTTTCCCTCCTTCAAGAAAATCGCTACTATGCCCTCCCTCCAAGAGCGAGGGATGTGCCCCCAAATCCATATGTTATTGTATAGATCTAGAAGTGTTTCAAGGGTGTCTGAGTGTAGGTGTTGTATCATTGTATATGTAATGTTGTCTGGGCCTGGGGCTGAGGGTTTACACGTGCTCAGAGCAACCCTCAGCTCATCTAGTGAAAACAGGGAGTTTTAAGAACTCTGTGATTTGTTGTTGTCGTGTAGGGACTTCTTTTCACTAGAGTCTTTATACTTCAGAAAAGTGTTCGTATAGTGTGCTGAACTGGACACCTGTTGGAAGTGTTGTGCGAGTGTGTCAGCCTGGTCTTCCAGAGTGTCCCCTGTAGTACTGACCAGAGGCAGGCTGTGTGTTTGTTGCCCTTTGAGTTTGCGTATTCTTGTCCATACTTTCCTTGTGTCTGTGTAGGAGTTTATTGATGTTATGAATGTACGCCAACTCTCTCGTTTTGCCTCACGGCGCACACGTTTTCCTAACGCCTTGGCCCGTTTGAACAAGAGGAGGTTTGCCGACGTGGGGTACCGACGGAGGATACCCCACGCCTTGTTCTAGCCCCTCTCGCGCCCGCCTAAAGTCCTCATTCCACCACGGCCTCCGCTGGTTGCGCGAGGCACCAAAGGCGTGGGGAATGGACTTTTCGGCGGCGTCGAGGATGGGCGCCGTGAGCAGTTGGGTAGCTTCTTCAACGTGTAGGTGTTCTATGGATGTGTGGTGTAATTTGGATGTCTCTGTTAATGTATTCCAGTTAGCTCTTAATTCATCAAACCTTTTATGGGAAGATGGACTGCTCGGGCCTGTACCTATATACGTTAATGAAGTGGGGAAATGGTCACTACCATATGAGTCCGTGCCCACACCCCACTCAAAGCATGGAAAGAGAATTGCAGAACCAGTAGCCAGGTCAAGATGTGAGTATGTGTTGTGACCTATGTTATGCTATGTAGGCTGTTTATCGTTGAAAAGGCATGCTCCAGAGAATGTAAGAAACCTCTCTATAAGGCGACCCCGGGCATCCGTACGAAAAGAGCCCCAAAGAGAATTGTGAGCATTAAGGTCGCCTGTTAGAATGTATGGTTCGGGCAGCTGGTCGACCAGCGCCTCGAAGTCACAGCTCAAAAGTGTAACATCAGGAGGAATGTATATGGAGCATACCGTTATCAACCTACTAAACATTGGGGCTCTTCGATTTACATTCTCGGACTCACCGCGGATAGCCCGCGGGTAGTCCGAGGATTCCCCGAATCCATAGGGATACATGGGAAAATCGAATGCCTGACTGCTTCTCGGGGAGTCCGCGGTGAGCCCGAGACTGTAAATCGAAGAGCCTCATTATTAAGCGTATTGCTACAGCCTCAAGGATAGTGTTTAAAGTGACAGGGTGGCAAGCTAAGGATTTCCGGACGATTATGGCCACACCGCCAGAAGAGTGTGTGCAGCCATCCCTGTCTTTCCTGTGTACCAGGTAACTATTCAAGAATATTGTGTGTTTAGAATTCAAATGTGTTTCCTGAACACACATTACACTTGGCTGATTGGTATGCAGAATCTCATACACATCGTCAAGAGTATTCAGTAAGCCTGTGCAGTTCCATTGAACAATATTTTCTCTTCCCATTATTTAGTGTGAGAGCTACTGGAGTGTGTATGTTAATGTGTCGTCTTTGGGGGCTCTGACTGTTGGATTGGGCTTTTTGGGCCTTTCTGTAGGCTTGGACGTCGGAGGCCGATCCTTGCGCTGCGTTGCAGGCAAGAATGGCACGACGTCGAATCGGGCTCCCCGGACTTGGCCGCCCTTTGGGGGCCCTTCGTTTGACCCGCCACCACCGCAGGTATCGGAGGCACCAGAAGTGGCACGGGCGGTGCGGTGGCGATGGGAGCCGGTGCGGGGCCCGTGGTGTCCATGGCACCCTCCAACGCACTGGAGGATGGGGAGGCAGGGACGGGAGCGGCACCGGTCCCGACGGAAGAGGTTGCCACCACAACCGTTGCTGGCTCAGCGAGCGGTGCGGAGGCGGGTTGGGCTGCCAGAGGCAACCCAGGGGGGGGCGGGACCAAGTCCGACTCGCGGTACTGGGTCCCCGCCGAAACCAGACGCCGCTTCGCCCCCCGGCGAGCTGCGTCGGCGTACCTCCCCAGGGGGAAAGCGGCGAACCTCTTCGCGCCTCTGGGAAGGTAAGGTTCTCAGTGACTTTCACCCTGATGATTTCCTTCTCCTGCTTGAATTTCTCGCATGTTCTAGAGCAGGCCCCGTGGGGTCCCTGGCAGTTAGCACAGATGAGGGTTTGCGATGGGCAGTTCTCCGATGCATGATCATGTCGTGCACACTTGGCGCATGTTAGTTGACCACGGCAGGCGGTAGTGCCATGCCCGAACCGTTGGCACTTGAAACAGCGCCGCGGGTTCGGCATTTACGGCCGGAGAGAACAATGAATGAAACCCGCTTTGATGGATTCGGGGAGTGTGGAACGGTCAAATGTCAAGATTATATGCTTTGTCGTGATTTGCTTATCATCTCGCCGCATGGTGATGCGCCTCACTGCCGTCACAACCTCGCCTTTCAGACCTTCGAGCAGATCGGCTTCCGTCTCATTTATCAGATCTGGCTCAGAAATCACACCCTGAGAGCTATTGAGGCTACGGTGGGGTGTGACTCTGATGTCCAGATCTGCCATGCGATTCTGGGTAAGAGAGGCTTGTGGCTTGCTGGTGAGTGTTCACCTCGACCAGAACTTCGCCGGTTCTCAGTTTCTTGGCTTGGAAAGACTTGCCCAGGATGCCTTCAAGGAATTTGGTGATAAGGAACACTGACTGGGAGGAGATAGGATTTGACTTGTCAAGAGATTCAACAATCAAGAAGCGCGGATAGTTATCTGGCTTTTGGGATGCAATTGTTGGCAAGGGTGGGAATGAAGCTTCGGTGCAGCCCCTTTTCTGGGGCCGATCACGTTTGGGGGTGTCGTGAAAATGCCATGCGATACATTGGAAAGCAGGCAGACGGCGGTACTTTCTCCTTTGACCTTACCCTGGTAGTCAAAGAGGTCCCGGACCTCCCTGCCTGGTAGACGGGCAGGGAGCCCATCGGCCGGAGCTTGACCAAGGCTCCGACGGCCACCGTTCACGGCTTCTAACCCTTCACCTTTCAACTTCTAGCCACGGTAGGTAACAACTTAAGTATGGGGGGCTCGGGGTACGTGGTGTCGCCACTCACCGTCACCAAGATTACTCAAGGTGCCCCGTGCGGGGGCTACATGGCCACTTCGCTACATGGGTAAATGAGTACTACATTCACACTGCGCCACATGGGTACGAACGCGCCTTATCTCCTTCACTCATTCAGATGGTGCGCGCCGTCAAGAAGACCTTAACAATGTTCCACGGTTTTACCGATAAGCATTTTGGCTTCGCCCCTCTCATCATCATTCACTTCGTGGATATGGCGGACTTCTTTTTCTATAAACCGGCCCCAGAAACCTGTGCGTTCAGATCCCCATAGCAGGCTGTGTGCATTCTCGTAACCTACAAGTAGGAACGATTCTCGCGCCTCATCTAAAAGGTTTAAAAATTCGGATCTGGAGAATCGATGTTTAGAAGGGATCTATTGTGAGCAAATTGTTGTTAACCTGTTGGAAATGATTGCCGCGCAACCGCTTCTTGGGCGGTGTTCAACTACAGAGATTGGCAAAGGACACATTTTTTCTTAATTCTATCTACGCCACCAGAAGAGTGCGTGCAGCTATCTCTGTCTCTCCTAAATACTGAGTATTGGTTCAGGACGTTAGTGTGCTTGGAGTTCAAATGTGTCTCCTGAAAACATAGGATGGCTGATTGCGTTTTGTGTGGGATTTCATATATGTCATCTATGTTTTTATTAAGACCTCTGCAGTTCCACTGTGTAAATATTTGAGCTTCCATAAATGTTGAGAGAAGATTTCTTCTTATGCAGATGAGGGCTAGGGATGAATGTATCAGCTACCACACTCAGCATGGGCTTGAGCCTCTGACACGGGCGGCTGGCGGCTTATTCCTGCGCCCTGCCATGACGCGTGGATTTCTTGCCGCCTTTGGTGCTCGCCCAGATGGTGTTACCTCCATGTCATCGTCGAGTGTTGTGACAATACGAGAACCGCATGTAAACCCTGCCATCCCCGACTTGTCAGACGCAGGAGTGGTCGTGGGACCCTACATCCACGTCCACCCCGGCCCCT